>PVKM010013975.1:0-29600 GCA_004027735.1 Carollia perspicillata | reverse complement strand
GTGATAATCAGATACACATATAAATTGCTGCTTAGCAGTAAAGGTCCATGGTTTGAAGTAGGTGGTCATAGTTATACAGATGTTTTGTGACTAGGCTGGATCATGGGTTTTCTCCAGAAGGCCCCAGATATCAATATATCCATCTTTTTGACTAATATTGAAGACTCTGGGCTTTGTCAGAGACCAGTTCCCTGAGGTGTACCTTTTTGGAGTACAGGATGACTGAAGGAGGGGTCCAATCATGACAGCTTCCTTCCAGATGACCATATTCCATCCCCCAATGATGAGGATAATGTCCTTCTAAAAAGGTGACCTCTGAACAGTGTGGATGGCACCATCATGGACAGTGTACATGCTCACTGGCTTCTTTGCTGTTAGAGTGGAAAAGGCCATTTCACCTTTTTTTATATTTTACTTATTTATTTTTAGAGAGAAGGGAAGGGAAAGAGAAAGAGTAGGAGAGAAACATCAATGTTTGCCTCTCATGTGTTCCCTACTGGGGACCTGGCCTGCAACCCAGACATGTGCCCTGACTGGGAATTGAACTGGTGACCCTTTGCTTCACAGGCCCATGCTCAATCCACTGAGCTACACCAGCCAGCATGTCATTTCACCTTTAATAACACTGTATACATTGTAAAAGAATGAACTGACTTTCAATGGACAGATAGGTCTTGATTAGTAAGATCCAGGAGTAAAGAACTAGAGGTCAGCTGGGGTGAATGAATGAAGGAATAAGTCCTTTTCATTTTATAAAAAGTCCAGGGAATTTCCCATCAAAGCCATTTTTTCAGAGGAATACTTCATGCATGTGTGTGTGTGATTTTAGCACTTTTTAAATCATATTTTACTTCTGAAACTATCAAATATTTTTCAAAAATATGTTTTATCATGGTAAAAGCAAAATTATTTATTACATATTAAGGAGAGCTCATATTTAGAAATTGCAGTCTCTTCTAGCAAGCATTCCTAAATCTCACTTGGTATGAATTAAAATTAAACATGTTCAAACATTTCACTATAGCTTTCAGAGAATGAAAAGCAGGCTGCAAGTGATTAGTATACACTTATAGAGGTATTTTCCTCATAAATTTAAGCAACTTCTTGATTTCAAGTAGTTTAAGACAGTGCATGTGCATTTCTTCATTCCAACCTGTTTGTCTGTGTGAAACAATACATTGCTGAACACAGTGCACAAAAGGCTTCTTTTATAAAAATATCAATACATATCATGCCATTTTTGGTTATAGAGATGCAGCACATGTTGTTTCTTAATAGCTCTGTAGAAACTTTTCATAACTTACTTATTCTCCTTGAAAAACAGAGTTTACCTAGGTTTAAAACACCATACTAAATGACTTGAAATTAAACCTATCAAAACAGGCATTAATTTCTATGTTTCTCATTACTCTACAATGAACAACTTTAGTACATAAGTCCAGAAAAACATTAGAACAAACTTGAACAATTATTAATGTGCAACTTGTTGCTTCTATCATGATATTCTTCCCAATATTAACTTCAATGTCAACTGAACCACACACTTATGTATAACTGTAGTTCTTTTTTATTGTTGTTTAATTCAAGTTGTCCTGATTTTCCCCCATTATTTTCCCCCATCCTACCTACCCCACTTCCCACATTAAATTCTCTCCTGCAATTGTCTTTGTCCATGGGTCCTTTATATACATTCCTTGACCACGCTTCTACTTCTTCCCATTGTCCCCATTACCCCTCCCCTCTGGTTACTATCAGTTTGATAGGGTTTATGTTGAATCTGTAGATTTGTGTGGGCATTTGGACATTTTAACAGTATTGATTCTTCTAATCCATGAGCACAAAATATCTTTCAATTAACTTGTGTCTTCTTCAGTTTCTTTGATTAATGTGTTATAGTTTTCAATATATAGGTCTTCACCTCCTTCTTTAAACTTATTCCTAAGTATTGACAGTATAATTTTTATTCTTCTTCTAATTTTCAAATAGTAGTAAATTTGCTGACTTAATGCTTATTTTTAGTTACACACCCCATTTGACCTCTCTATGAAAATAAAAGGCCACTACATGTATTAATGATAAATATCTTATCATTGTAAATAAATAACAATCTAAATTACATTTTTGAAGGACTGGAGAGATAATCAAGTTTCAATTTCCAACTCCATTATTATAGCAGAAATAATTTCTTAGTATCTTTTTAAAGTTTTGAATATTCTAATATTTACATTTAAGAACAAAATATTGTATATATTTTAAATACATCAATTAAGATGGAATAAATGCAGTATATAAAAATAGAAATTGTGAACCAATGGAGATTAAAATTCTCTATTATTTGCAGTTTAATTGAACCAAAACTCATTTCACGGTTATCTTTGATATTTTGAAGGTTCTGTCTAATTAAGTAAAACTAAATTTAATTAAATTTATTCTGACTGAAAACTTAAAAGTTCCTGGAATACTATACTAGGCATCAGAAAAAGAAAAAAAAAGTTCCTTGATGTCTAGGAAGTCACCTTAACATTTGAATAGCAACATCTAAGATAGTTGCAGAGGACCATTCAAAAGAGTCTATGAATAAATTAGACAAAAACTGTAAAAAGTCAGTAGAAGTATGGACTGGGAGTGACTGAGGAGTGTTTTCATATGCAGAAGCAAGAAAAGAATGAAGGCAACTGAGCTTAGAGAATCATACACCCAGAAAGTCAAGCAACACCCATTCTCAAAAATCAGGAGGCAGGGGTTTTGATATCCTAAAGATAAATTTCTTATCCTTATCAAACATGATTTTGCCCTAACTCTTCAGAATATCCCAATATTCTGCTTGGCCCAGAACTTAAAATTAATTGAAATCAATTTCCATTTCAAATCATTGGCTGAGTTTCATTCTTGATTCAAGGTGAAATTACCATTTATCTGCCCTCTGAAAAAAAAATCTTGTTTCTCAAGTTGGAACAACCATTTATAAATTCCTCTGAAGAACCCCTAAATTTTCTCCAAATATCTGATAAAACCTGAACCTTACCGGACAATGTAAGATCTTTATGGCTCATTTATACTCGCCTAAGAAAGATGCAGTCTGTATTGATAACATGGATTAGAAATATTTTGTAGTTGAAAACTGAAAAATTGGTTTTCCATTGTTGAGTGATTAACTTGCTCAAAATATTTTCACTCCAAATTGAGGCTACATACATACTGGTACCAAATTGGTTTTACCAATTCTCACCCTTCTCACAACTACCACCCAATCCTCACACATGTTGACTAACTAGCTAGTAATTGATAAAAGCCAATAAAAATGATATTTGAGAGGGAGGTTATTTCCACAAAACACAGCCATTTACTTAAATATCAACAATGAAATTCACGTAACAAGGATTTAGATTACGTACATGTGGTTATCTCCATCTACTAGATTCACACAATTAAAATGGGAAATACAATCATTGCCTTTACCTGCTTTTGAAGGGTATGTTTAAATGGTTTAATTATAGCTACAAACTGAATGCAAATAAGTATCATTTAATATCCTTCTTGCACTGGTCCTAGCATCACATAGTTAAGCTATTTGATTTATAGAAGCACAAATTAAGAATTCAACTATTATGTATTTAATGTATTTATAATATTACTTTTGGACCAGAGCAGTGATCATACAATTATTCTTCTTTCTTTATATACCAGGCACCTTGCTAGGTGCCTCTATAATTATTCTTTCAAAAGTATGACACATATAAATTGTTGTATTAAATGCTAGTGGGGGTATACGTCAATGTCCATGGTTTCAAGTAGAGTCCAAATAAGAACAAACTCTTTAAACCTCAAATTAAATATCCTCTACTCTCTTACCAATTTCTCTAATCCTATCTTCAAAATAGTCCCTTAGATAAATTTATCACTCTAGTCATAGAGTTTATTCAGTGACACCAAAAATATGCTGTGAATTCTGACTTACTAGTTTTCTTAACAGCCCTTTATGACCACGAAGTATGCCTTCTCTGATCTGCTCAGTCCATCCACTTAATTTTCTCAATCTATCTACTTTATTTATATCCTACCAAGAGTTATGGCAAATATAAATCAAATATTAAATGCTGCCTACAAAGTTTATTTAGCAACTAATACCTATCATTAATATATAATAATCAAAGCAGAATAATTTTTAGCCCTTTTTGTGTTAATTATTTTCATGGGTTATTCTACTTAATCCTCAAATCAGAGCAATGAGAAGGATATTGTTAGTATTATTACTACCACTAAATGGATCTTACATATTAAAACAAAAAACTTGGACTTCAGAAAAATTAAGGAACATGTCCAAAGCCAAATGACAGTAAACAACCTAGCCAGTATTCAAACTGAGGCTAGTCTCCTACTGAGTTCTGTTCTCTTTCATCTTCACCTGTATTATTTCTTTTATATATATACATCTTATTCATTATGCTAGTACAGTTGTCCCATTTTTTCTCACCTTTATTTCCCTGTCCTACTCCATCCCTGACTCTAGCATCCCTCCATCTCACTTCATGTCCATGGGTAATACATACAAGTTCTTTGGCTTCTTCATTTTCCACACTATTATTAACCTCCCCCTGTCTATTTTGTACCTACAATTTATTCTTCTTATTCCCTGTACCTTTTCCTTTGTTGCTTCCCCTCTCCTACCTGCTGATAATCCTCCATGTGATCTCCACTTCTGCAATTTTGTTCTTATTCTAGTTGTTTCCTCAGTTTGTTTTTCTTTTTGTTTCTTTTTAGGTTAAGTTGGTGATAGTTGTGAGTTTGTTATCATTTTAGAGTTCATATTCTATATAAACTTCTTTTTCTTGGATAGGTCCCTTTAACATTTCTTATAACAAGGGCTGGGTGATGATGAACTCCTTTAACTTGACCTTACGTGGGAAGCACTCTATCTGCCATCCCATTCTAAATAATAGCTTTAATGGATACAATAATTCTGAATGTAGGTCTTCTCTTTTCACAACTTTCTTTCCAGTCCCTTTTTGCCAGTAAGGTTTCTTTTGAGAAGCCAGCCAATAGTCTTATGGGAACTCCTTTGTAGGTAACTGTCTCTTTTTCTCTTGCTACTTTAAAAATTCTCTACTAATTTTTAATCTTAGGTAATGTAATTATGATGTGCCTTAGGTGTTTGCTTCTTTGGGTACAACCTCTTTGGGACTCTCTGGGCTTCCTGGAAGTCTATTTCCTTTGCCAGATTGGGGAAGTTCTCCTTCATTATTTTTTCAAATAAGTTTTCAATTTCTTGCTCTTCCTCTTCTCCTTCTGGCACCCCTATGACTCAAATGTTGGAATGTTTAAAGGTATCTCAGAGGTTCCTAAGCCTCTCCTCATTTTTTTGAATTCTTGTTTTGTCATTCTGTTCTGGTCAAATGTTTATTTCTTCCTTCTGGTCTAAATCATTGATTTGAGTCCTGCTTTCCTTCCTGTCACTGTTGGTTCCCTGTACAATTGTCCTTTATTTCACTTTGCATAGCCATCATTTCTTTCTCTGTTTTGTGACCCTACTCAACCATTTCTGTGAGCACCCTGATTACCAGTGCTTTGAACTCTGCATCTGTTAGGTTGGCTATCTTTTCATCACTTAGTTGTATTTTTTCCTGGAGTTTAAATCTGTTCTTTCATTTGGGCCTTTTTTTCTGTCTCACAGTGCCTGTTATGTAGTAAGGGGCAGAAACTTAGGTATTCACCAAGGCGGAGCAGCTCACTTCACTGGACTGTGATGCTATATGTGGGGGAGGTGTCCAAGAAGGAACACTGCTGCTTTCTCAGCTTTTGGCTGGCTTTCAGTTACTTCCTCCACCACCCACAAGCAAGTTGGGCCCTTCTGGTGCTGGTTCCCAAGGGGGTGAGTCTGTGTACATTCTAGGCCCCTATGGGCCTCTTCAACAAACTCTCCTGTGAAGCTGAGAGGTTCTCCTGCCACCTCAACCCACAAATGATTGTATAGCCAGAGGTTTTGAGGCTTTATTTCCCCATGCTCAAACCCTGGGTTGTGCAGTCTATCTCCCTTCCCACTTGTTCCTCTTGGTTTGTCTGCACACAAATGTAGGACTGTCTGATCCTCCAGCCACTGCCTTGCTGTGAATCCTTTCCACCCTGGTTGCTTATCTACACTACTCCTATCAGTCTGAATGAATAGTTCTTCTTTAACTCCTTGGTTGTCAAACTTCCATATATTTCAATTTTCTGGCAGTTCTTGTTATTTTTTGTTTTTAAATTTGTCGTTGTTGGTCTTTTTTTTTTGTGCAAGGAGGCAAAGTGTATCTATGTACACTTCCATCTTGGCCAGAAATCCTCACTTGTATTATTTCACATTGTACTTAATATGTCCTTGTTCTGTGCCTTCTCTCTCTAACTGGAGTATAGTCCCTTCTTGAGAAGGGTATACATGTGTATTCTATACATTCTGTTAAGCATATGAGTATCAATTTGGTAAGTAACAAAATATAATTTTGGAGAATGTGACAAGGCTAGATAGCCTAGCAAAAGCAAATTGCGCATAAAGGCACCTGTCAATTAGCATTGATTGTAATACGGAATAACCATGTGAAACAAGATCCAAAGGTGGGGTGCAAGGTCATAAATTAGGTAGATACTGAAGTTGAAAAACTAACTAAGCTTCCTTATAACCTAATCATCAATGGATGATGCATGAATAATTCTAATGAGTTGGATTTTAAGTGAAGCATGACATGCTATGTATCTGATTTGGTAGATACAGAAGCAAAGAAAGGAAGAGCTGTGACATGATTTTGAGGTAAGGAAAAGGAGAGGGAAAAACAGTGTTTCCATATTGTATATAAGAATTGCCTCCCATGGTTATGGATCCTGAAGGCAGACTCAAGAGGCAGAGGTTCTCAAATGGGAAACAAGATGAAATATTTAACTCCTGACACATTGAGTGAGCTCATTACTGAGATAGACCAATTGCATGTGTCCAACCTGGGAAATTGCCTCCCAGTAGTCTCAGATTTGGTGGCAGTGTTTCAGGGTATGCAACAGGGTAAACACTGACTCCAGACAAGCAGCCATGGTAGAAGTTGGAAAAGTATTCATTATCCTACAGTATGTAGCAATATTCTTAATAATTGTTCTTGATTTGCTTCAATTATGATAAAAACAAAAATAATACACTATTATTTATGAAATCCATATCCTGTGCCAAAACATGGTTGCATTTTCTTTCTTATGTAATCTTCACAAAATTTCCTAAGGCAGGTACTTTGATTATTCCCATTTTACAGATTAAGCAATAAGTTGCTTAATTTTACTCCATTTTACTCCATTTAAGTTGCTCCATTTTACAATGGAGCACAGTTAGAAAGTGGACACACAAAGATAACTTGTGTTAAATGCTGGTCTCCAAGAGCTATGCCAAACTATGGCTCTATGACACACATCTGTGCTAGAATAAAAATGCTCTTTGATTTAATGTATAAATCAATATCAAGAAAAACAAAGACAAGAACCTTTTCTGTATATCTGTTCTGCACTATTGTGTTTCCACCATGGAGTAAGTGAAGCAGACATTTGTACTCTAACCATTTTTACTCAGAAATGTACTTATCTCATGAAAAAGTGAACTTGATCCTCAGACTGTATGTTTCTTATTTATGTTCACTATGCTCAGATGATGCTCCCTTTTTAACAAAATTGTTAGAGGGTAAAATTGAAGAGTGAAGATGTCATTGTTTTTTTTTACTTCTTTGTAATTTGGTTCTCTGATACAGCATAATAAAAAAAAATGACAGCAAGAAGCCAATAGATGAAAAAAACCTTTGATTTTTTGTGAAAATAAAACCACAGAAATTCTTCTATGCACAAATCTTTGGAAGTAGTAATGTTTTCACCTTTAAAAGTCCCATTATATAAATATATAGACAGTTCAGTTACTAACATTAAACAAAGAGCAACATGTTCTATAAATATAACTCATTTTATATATGGGACTATGTCAGCAAGCATAATTTAAATTTTTAGTAATCTAACATAAATTTAGTGAAGAGTCACAGACTTGTCATTCAGAAGAGTTAAGAACAAATGCTGTAGAGTTCTGATAGTTAAAATTGTCTGCCTTTATTCCTATCCTTTAAAAAATATATTCTATCAGAATTACAAAAAATGAAGCTGTAAACTTCCTGCTAGCCAGCTTGCAATAAAATTCTATCACTGTAGTACTGATAGCCTCTGACATGCTGTACTAGTCAACTGATACAAGTTTTAATGGCAGTGAGCAGGGATGAACTATTGGCCGAAAAAAATGCACTATAAGCAACAATACATCAGACTTTTGAGATGTTGGGGGATAATTACGACAACCAGAGAATAGAATGACTGTTGCTGAGAGATACCAAGACACTGAGGAAAGAATAAAAGGTTGACGAAAATCAATCATCAGCTTAAGGTGAAACATGTAATCCAAGGTTTCCATGGCAACACATAAAGAAAGAATCTACCATTTGAAGACAAAAAAGCTAAGGACTGGGCCCAGTACTTAGTTATAAGGATAGCATAGCTCCACATAAGGTTGAACCCTGAAACTTCAGGTACTGATTTTAAAATTTGGGTACATAAAGTTTCACTATGGCCATCTGTTACACTGAGGGAACATGGAGGACATATCAAAAACAATGAAGTTTTGTCCCAGGTCTCATTAACAGTGGTTTCACTGGGTCATTAGACACAACTATTGGCAACTTCCATGAGCTGTAAATGAATAATTTGAATGGCTGGATGGCAGAGCCCTCACATGGTCTCTTGGTCTTTGTGGTAAGAGTATCATATTGGTAAGGGATATGAGGCAGAAACATCTGAAATTTCTCTCTCCCTACCCTCCTGCCCCTCAGCCAAGACAGGAAATCAAAACAGTATGACAGACATTGGCAAGATGACAGACCAAGAGATTCCACTCAGCCTTGCCCCAACAAAACAGTAATTTAGCAATAATCCACAAACTAAAATAGATGTGGGAGAATATTGGAGTTCAATTAAGAAGCTTCAATATTCTAATGTAGCATAAAAAATGAGAATGGCCACATACAAAAATAAAGGAAGCATTTTACCTATGTCATCCCATTCCCCATGCCAACACAGTTCAGTGACAAGAAGAATTCTCTGTCTTGTGAGTTTTTCAGTGGGTGTAAAAAAGAGAATGACCCCTGCAGCCTTCACCACTGAGGAACCCAGTGCTTCAGCAACTGAGTACACCATGACTCTCTTCACTGAGGACTACCACAGTCTTGGCTACTATGGACTCCAGCTGACAGAGAAAGCAGAGTGCATATTAATGTGCTTCCCTGGAATGAATAATGTGCACCCCAGAGATGGCACCATTAAGGTCCCTGAGCCCTGGTGCATGTCCATCTCAGACCCAGAACCACTACCACACATGCACCCTACCTAGAGCAGAGACAGAGAAAGGAACAAAAAGCATAGTTAAGGAAATAATGCCACCAAACTTCCCAAACACAGAGAAAAAAATAAACATGTCTGTTTCATCAACAGAAACATTTCAGGACAGAAGGGAATTGTGTGAAATATTCAAGGTAATAAAAAGCAAGGATCTAAAACCAAGGAGAATTAAGAAACTTCCTAGATAAAAAAAAAAAAAAAAAGCTGAAGGAATTTGTTAACACCAAATCAGTACAGCAACAAAAGTTAAAGGTCTTGCTTTAAGAACAAGCAGAAAAAGAGAAAAAAAAAGAAGGAAAATAGTCTAATAAAAGGACACTAAATACATATCTTTCAAGAATCACCTGAAATATAAAAGGCTGAAATTCCCCAACCAAAAGACATAGGGTAACTGAATGGATAAGAAAACAAGACCCACATATATGCTGCCTCCAAGAAACCTACCTCAGATCAAACTATATACACAACGTAAAAAGATGAGAAAAGATATTTCCTGCAAATGGAAAGGAAAAAAGTTGATATAGCAATACTTATGTATGACAAAATATACTTTGAAACATAGGCTATAGTAAGAGACAAAGAAGTACACTACATAATGATATAGGGAACAATCCAATAAGAGGATATAACCCTATTTGAACATTTACCCACCAACACAGGAACACCTAATTATGTGAAGCAAACCTTGATGGACAGAAAGGGGCAGATGGACAGAAATACAGTCATAGTCAGGGGATTTTAACACACTATTGACTTCAACAAATAGATCTTCCAGGCAGAATATCAAGAAAGAGTCACCTTAAACACACTTGATCAAATAGATTTAATTGATATACTCAGAGTATTTCACACCAAAGCATAAGAATATACATACTTTTAAAAGTACACAAGAAATGTTTTCTAGAATAGACCAGATTTTAAAGCACAAAACAAGTCTCAATAAATTTAAGAAGAATAAATACATATCAAGGGTCTTTTCTGACCACAAGGCTATGAAACTATAAATCAATCAGAAAAAGAATACTGAAAAACATGTAAAGACATGGAAGCTAAATAACATGTTATTAAACAATAAATGGGCCAACAACAAGATCAAAGGAAAAAACCACAGATCCCTTGACACAAACAAAAATGAATAAACAACAATTGAAAATCTGGGACACTGGGAAAGTAATCCTAAAATGAAAATTCATAGCATTACAGGCCTATCTCAAGAAACAAGAAAAAGCCTAAATAAACAATCTAACTTTAAACTTAAAGGAACCACGTCCTAGCTGGTGTAGCTCAGTGGATTGAGAGTGGTCCTGCAAACCAAATGATCATGATTCAATTCCCAGTCAGGGCACATGCCAGGGTTGCAGGCCAGTTCCCAGCAGGGGACACATGAGAGGCAACCACACATTGATATTTCTCTCCCTCTCTCCTTCCCTTCCCCTCTAAAAATAAATAAATAAAATCTTTCAAAATAAATAAATAAATAAATAAATAATAAACTTAAAGGAACTTGAAAAGGAGCAATAAAACCCAAAGGGAGTAGAGTGAAAAAAATTGCACTGAGTGGATGAAGGCAAAGCGGAGACAATTGGGATAACAGTAATAGAATAACAATAAAAAATAAATAAATTTTAAAAAGACTCAAGTAATGAAAATGATAAAATTGTATTTATATGCAATGAAATTTAAAACAATAAAAATCAATAAATAAAATAAAATATCCATACTATCAAAAGTGATATACAGATTCAATGCAAACCCTATCAAAATTTCAGTGGCATAATTTACAGTAATAGAAATAAACAATTCTTCTCTGACTGGTGTGGTTCAGTGTGGTTGAGCACTGGCTTGCAAACCTAAAGGCCACCAGTTCAATTCCCATTCAGGGCACATGCCTGGGTTAAGAGCCAGGTCCTACAACCAATGATATTTCTATCACACATTGATGTCTCTGTTGCTCTCTTTACTGTCCCTTCCTCTTTAAAAAACAAATAAAATCTTTTAAAAATTCTAAAACATTATGAAACCACAGAAGAGACCCTGAATATCCAAAACAATCTTGAAAAAGAACAAAGCTGGGGAAGTATCACACTTCCTGATTGCAAACTATTATCTTGGGTCACTAAACAAAGAGGTATGTTCTGAGAAATGGGTTGTTAGCTGAGTCAGTCATTGTATAAATATCATGGAGGGCACTTACACAGAATTAGATGGTGTAGTCTATGACACACCCATAGTGTAGTATTTTGACTATCTGGGGTCTTTTGTGATTCTGCAGTGCTAAATAATTAGCTTTAATTGGTTTCTTTGACTCTTCCTCTTTGAAAATCTTGACTACCCAAAATCTAAAACTACGTTTTTACCCACAATTCTAGGCAAAGCAGATCTGACCCCAGAGATCCAGAAATATAGTGAACTTTTATTCTTTGACCATCTGGTGGTCTTGAAATATTACCTATTGGCAAGACTTTCTTTGAGACTTCCTGATTGTAATGGAATCAACTTCTTTTTTTAAACCACATTCAACTAATTAATTAATTTTAATGTAATCCTTATTGTATATTTTCCATGACCATTTAGTCACATTATACTTCCCTCATCACAGCAATCACTACACTGTTGTCCATGTACACGAGTCCTTTTTCCTTTTTGCTCAATCCTTCCATCTCCTAATCTCCTCCCATGATCTCTCATCCTGTTCTCCACTTATGTCTGTCCCCATTTTCCTTATTTTGGTTAGTTCATTAGATCCTACATATGAATCAAATGATTTGTTTTTTGTCTTTCTCTGACTGGTTTATTTCACTTAGCATAGTGTACTTCAGGTCCAACCATACTGTTGCAAAGGGGAAATTTTTCTTTTTTTTTATGGTGGAGTAGTATTTCATTGTGTAAATGTCCCATAGTTGTTATATCCACTGACCTATTGATGGACACTTGGGCTGCTTCCATATCTTGGTGATTATAAATAATAATGCAATAAATATAAGAGTGCTATGTCCTTTTGAATTACTGTTTTGGATTCTTTCAGATATATTCCTGGAAGTGGAGTCACTGGGTCAAAAAGACAGATACATTTTTAATTTTTTGAGGTACATCCATACTGCTTTCCACAGTGGCTGTACCAGTCTGCATTCCCATCAAGAGTGCAAAATGGTTCCCCTTTCTCCACATCCTCACCAGCACTTTTTGTTGGTTGATTTATTGATGATAGCCTTTCTGACAGGTGTGAGATGATATCTCATTGTGGTTTTTATTTTTATTTCTCTGGTAATCAGTGACATTGAGCATCTTTTCATATATCTATTGGCCATCTGTATGTTCCCACTGGAGAAGTGTCTATTCAGGTCCTTTGCCCATTTTTAAATTGAGTTATTTGGGTTTTTGGTGTTGACTTTTGTAAGTTCTTTTAAATTTTTGACATGAACCCCTTATCAGATGTATCCCTGAATGTGTCTCCCTTTCTGTTGGTTGCCTTTTTTTTTAAGATTTCCTTTCCTATGCAGATTTTTTAAAAGATTTTATTTATTTATTTTAGAGAGAGGGAAAGGGAGAGGGAAAGGGAGAGAGAAAGAGGGGGAGAAACATCAATGTGTGGTTTCCTCTCATGTGGGCCCCACTGGGGTCCTGGCCTGCAACCCAGGCATGTTTCCTGACAGGGAATCAAACTGGTGGTGACCCTTTGGTTTGCAGTCCATGCTCAATCAATTGAGCTACACCAGCCAGGGCTGCAAAAACTTTTTAGTTGGATGACCCAGGCATTGCTCTTGAGATAAGCAGGCTCAGCCCGCATTCACAATTTGATTTAAAAGGCCTCTCATGATCTGTCCCCTGCCCCCCCCAGTCACCTATTCCCCTTCCCTCATCTCTCTCCTTCCTCATTCAGTGGTTAAACCACACTGATCTTATCCCCGTTCCCAATTATTTCACAAACCCTCACAGTGGGAAGTATGCTGTTGCAGGCATCTGACATTGCATTTTTAAACAAATTTTAATATTAATAGCATAATTTTTATTTTTAACAGATATATTGTCATCCCTGGTTGGGTGGCTCATTTGTTTGGGGTGTCATCCCATACGCCAAGGGCTTGCAGATTCGATCCCTGGTCAGGGCACTTATGGGAGGCAAAGTGATCTCTCTCTTTCTCTCTGTCTCTCTCTCCCTCTACCTCCCCCTCCCTCCCTCTATAAAGTCAATAATCATATCCTTGGGTGCAGAGTGAAAGTAAACAGAGGGGAGATTGGAGGTGGACAATCATGGAAAGAAGGGGAAAGGACTGGACGAAGAACATGTATTAATGTCCCAGGGACATGGACAATAGTATGGAAGTTGACTGTGGGAGCAGGGGTTGAGATGCACAGAGGAAGACAAAGGGGGAAAAATTGAGACAACTGTAATAGAATTGCAATAAAATTTTTTTCAAAAAAAGGAAAAATATTATGGAAGATGTATTATCTTAACCATTTCATGACTTACTGGAGAAATGTGAATTTATTTGAAAGAGATCAAATTTTACAATAATGATAGTGTTGCTTATGGAAAAAAAACACATTCATTTCTTACCATGAGGTCACACAGAGGCATGTGCATCTCAGCAAGCACAGTGTTTTCTAAGTCATCACTGAAAACAAGGCTGTGAAATCTCTGAGGAATGAAGGAGGCTGTTGACCCATCTTCTTCAGTAAAATTTTCATATACCTGTGTTCGAGGTCGAGCTAGGCCTTTTAGTATTACATAAAATCCATCATTTCCAACAACTGAAACAAAAAATATGAGATAGATATTGTGTAGACTTTCTTTCTCAGGCTTTTTTAAAATAGATATGATGATCACGCATATCACACTGGCTTCACTTTCAGCAGATCCCTCTATACAATGACGATAACTTTAATGCTGCACTCAGACATTAACAAATAACTTACTCAGCCCTGGCTGGCGTAGCTCAGTGGATTGAGCGCGGGCCTGTGAACCAAACAATTGCAGTTCAATTCCCAGTCAGGGCACATGACTGGGTTGCAGGCCAGTTCCCAGCGAGAGATGCACAAGAGGCAACCATACATTGATATTTCTCTCCCTCTCTCCTTCCCTTCCCCTCTAAAGAAAAATAAATAAAATATTAAAAAAAAAAATAACTTACTCAAATAACAACAATCACAAAGACATGTCTACCCATTTGGAGAAATCTTTTCTGATAGTTATTATAGTAAACAACCCTCTTAATGGAACTGAGACATTTCAGGAAGGAACCGTGGTAACAAATCACGACATAGATTTAATACATTATGATAAAAACTGAACTTTTTACAATGTTTACCTTGTCCTCAAAAAGCAATTTGGCATACTTTATATTAAATACAATGTATACCTATTATTAATTTGCCTTTGTCTTTGGAAGGGAAATCATTACAAGGACAAGGAGGGTTATTTCCCATTATTTCTCCTACCCTCCATTGTAACTCTCCACAGTCAGTCATGTAAATCCCAGTTCCTGAAGTTCAGGTATGTGCCTGGAGGTCTGGCAGGTTTGTTCATTTGCGAGAACTTGAAATGCAGCTTAAACTAGTTGTAGTCCTTCTGAAGCCTCTTATGGGACAGAAAGGTATGGGAACAGGTTGCTGTCTCTCCATTGTTCATGTCTACATTACAGGATTGGAGCAAGCAATTCAATTGCTGTGAGAGTTTTTCTTACACTTTGCTTATTAACATGCTGTAAATAGACACTTCAAATAGTTTATTTAACAATGGTGTTTTTAAAATTATTTTATTGTTCAATTACAGTTGTCTGCACTTTCCCCCCACCATCCCCCAACTCCAGACAAACCCACCTCCCTCCTTTGCTTTCACCCTCCCCCTTGATTTTTTTTAATGCCAACTGCTTGTGTCTTCTGCTTTTTTCTAAACTGACTGAAGTTCTAAATACTGATTTAAAATAAAAAAGAAAACAGAAGAGCAACTGCCTCTGGCAGATGGTCAGAGGTAGACCAGGAAAAATCATGGAGGTGACTCTCAGAGGTGACACTGAAGCTCTACCTTGATAAGGATTGGGTTACAGCATTTGTCAAAACTCATCAAGCAATATATTTCAGGTACAAATATACACATTACTATATGTAAATCTGACCTTAAAAAATAAAGAACCAGAAACAAATATTAAATTCTAGGTGTGAGCACTGAAGTGTTTAAGGGTGACATGTTCTCACACTATGGTTATATAAAGAGAATGAAACATTATACAAACATAGTGGGGGAAATTGTAGGAAGAAAATGTTCCACTACAAGACAATAACAAACTTGTTTTACCTCTTTCTGTGTATTAAGCCAGACACTATTCCAAACATATTACATACATTAACCCTTTGTATCCTCTTAGCAATCCTATAGGGCAGGTACAAAGACTGTTCCAATATCACAACTGTGCAAACTAAAGGTGCTGAGAAAGTAAACATCCTGCCCTGACTCAAAGACTGCAGCAGTATTTAAACACAACCAGCCACAGCTTCCTGACTACGCTAGCCTATGGGTAAGCCTAGCATCTATTACCTTCCTTCTTCTCCTTCCCCACCCCACTCCTCCTCCTTCTTTACCTCCCTTCCCTTCCTTTGCCTTGTCCTCCCTCTCCTTTCTCTCAATATATATTTGGCAGCAGTGTGGTTTCAATTATTGTACAGCGAGACACTATGTGTAACCTAGTCAGAGATCATGTCTCATTTTAAGTGGAAAGAAAGTATATTTCAAAGAAATATATGTTCATTTACAATGTTAATAAATAAAAAAGTCAATATATTTGTACATGAATACATGTTTATGGTATAAGAATTAACAAAAAGAAGTCTGGAAAGGGATTCGGTAGTATAATTTGTAAGAAAACGGAATATAATTTAAATGCAGTTCATCAAAAAGGATGCTATTAATTACAGAGCTAAATAATAGTTCTTAAATAGAATTACATCTACAACTTTTCCTAGATTCCCTCCATTAGGTTAATGATCTTACAATCTTAATACATGGGTTGATAGGCTATTAAAAAAATGCTCATTAAAAAACAAACTTTCTATTGATTTCCAAAAATAGGAACATAGCTGTTCCTGGCATCCAAATATGCTAAACTTTCCATGAAGAGCAAGCATTGCACACTGAAAACCCATTATTGCCCATGCACTGTGCAAGGTGCTCTAAGGCTAATTCTTTTAATAATCCAGGATGTCATTTATCATTAGTCTATTTTTCAGATGGAAAAATTAAGACTCAGAATAATTAAGTAACATCAAAAGTGACGAAGTACATTAATTTCTGCAGGTTTTCAAATATATTCCAACATCAGAAAGTTACACATACATACAAACACACAAAAACACATACATATAAAGAAGTGTGCATACAGTACATTATATGTATATTTATGTACTATATGCATAAATAATATGTATGCATATATAGTATATGTCTAAAATAAAATGTATACGTATGTGTATATACATAGAGGACAGGTTTTTTAAAGATTTTATTTATTTATTTTTAGAGAGAGGGGGAAGGAGAGAGAAAGGGAGGGAGAGATACACCAATGTGTGGTTGTCTCTCACGTGCCCCCTATTGGGGACCTGGCCAAACATGTCCATGAATTCCCTGTGACAGATGGGCACAGGACCTTCAGCAGAAATCAACCATTCTAAATTATTTAAATGTTTCCAAGAGTTATAACTGGGTGAATAAGGCCATATTGTCACCTGGCTAGTTCTTACTTAGCCTACAAATTGAGTGTCCATGTGCTCTATCTACCAGGGGGATTCTCCTGCTCTTCTGCCTTTTGCCCTCCTCCTGTGCAACCTAACTGATGCCCTCTTCAGGGCTCTGTCTTTACAGGATCTGTCTTGCACTCTGCATTCTGTCCAGCGACCAAACCTTGTTGGTAAGGGCCTCTGATTTTGTCCTCCTATCTCCAACACATCACATGTCACCTAAATTATTTCAGGCATTTAGAAAATAGTTGAATGAATGAAAACTTAGTTAATGACCCCCTATTGTATTTCTAGCTGAAGAATCTCATAAAACATCTGGAGAAAAAAACAGTTTTTTTCTCTTAGAATTCCATTCTCTGAGAAATGAGAAAAACTTCTGATGACCTATTTTCTACTCAAGTTAAAGCTTAGGAAAATACAAGAAAGCTATATGAATTTTGAGCTAGATGATTTAATTCATGGAAACCCCACTATAAAATCTTAATGGTCCCAGAGATAACATAATAGAAGCAATGAGTGGCCTTCTCATAGCTTTTGTGATTTTAAGATATCTTTGGAGATGGGGTTTGTTCTTGGGGACAATTTTTTCTCTGTTGAGCTACTAGGAATAATTATTGCAAGGCACAGGCCTAATAACCTTATTTAGAATATTTCTATAATATGTGGAAGACAAAACACATGTAAAACTGCATATTTATTTTAAGGTTTCTAGGAAACCAAATAAATAAATATTACCACAGAGCTAGTTGGAAGGGATGAGAAAAAATTTATTTCACCTCATTTTTGGCTTTAACCTTCAATTGGAATAGCCTCTCAATATTGATACTTTCTGTCAAATATTTCTAGAGGTTTCATAAATGCAGAACTTATAATTTTACAAATTGTTGGTGATTGTTTTTAATGACCTTAAAACCTATTACTTTACTAGCAGGAGAAGATGGCAATGGAGTAGGAGGGAGCAGATTCCACTTCCCCCTACACACAGGAGAGAAACCCAGCTGGTCTATGCAGGAAAAGGGAAAACAGCCAATAGTATCCCGGCATATATGAAAATAAGAGACCAAAAATTGTGGTGGACACTGAAAAACCAGACAGTAAGGAGAGTGCTTCAAGACAATAAGGTCCCAGGGACTATGGCAGGGACCAGGGCAGCTGTAGCCCCAGGCCCGGTGTCCAGCACTGGGCCTGGGTCTACCACAGTCTCCTTGGGAACAGCGGGCCTGCCACAGAGTCCTTGGGAGAGAGTTGGGTCAACTGCTCCCTCCCTCCCTTCCCGGCCAAATAATCTTTAAGCAGCACCAGGAAAAACCTGGTTGCTTGAAGTTGCTGAGAGGGGAATAAGGACAAAGAGGCAAACACACAGAGGACATGATCACCTGCAGTCTGTGGTCACTGGCTTGGGAGAGTTGACAGCCAGACAGTTGCAGGTCTGGCTAGAGAATTGGGCTGTACAGAGCAGCAGGCTTGAGTAGGAGAAAATTCTCAAAAAGAAAAACTTTTGGGGGAATTCTCCTGCAACAGCTGCTAGGCCTACTCTCCTCTCAGCCAGGCAGCGATCCTGGGGTTGCACAAAATATTGCACAGAAGGCTGCAGGGAAGGACCTGTGTACAGCCATAGCACTGGGAAGGGACCAAGGCAGCCTAGCCCAGCGTGCTCATGCACATCCCAGCCCACAGCGGTAAACCTGGGGAAAGAGCCTGTAAGGAAGACCTGGATCCCACACCCAAGGCTCCTGGGAGAGGCGCCAGACTAGCACTAGGGAGAGTGCTCCCAAGACTGGCTGAGTACACAACAGGAAGGGAAAAAAGCCAAATGAATCGCCCCTCAGCCTGCAGCAGCCAGCAAGACCAGAAAAACCAGTTGGACCAATTTGAAAACAACAAAAGGGGTTTTGTCCTTTTATTTATTTTTTGTTTTAAGTAATCTTTTATTTTTTTTAAATTTTATTATTGTTTTATTGTTCAATACCTTTTTCCTCTCTTTCCTTTGATCTTGTTTTATTACTTCCTTTCTTTCCAATTTTATCTCTTGTCCCTCCATTTTTTTAAAGACCCAGAAGTGAGACAAACAAACCTGGAACTGTGAAAGGACCATAGTTAGACCCAAAGAGGGGGCATCCCAACAGTTTACACAGAGAGACAAATTTCTTTGCTATTCCAGAGAAACTACAAGTTACCACATATTTGTATTATTATTTTTTCATTATACTTATATCTTTTACTTTACTAGTATTTTGGTATTACTCTTCTTTCTGTACAGTCTTCCTTAATTGACTGGTTATATTGTATCATTTGAAAGGTTTCCCCTGTTCTCTCTTTCACAGTGTATTGGTAATTTACTGCCCTACACATCACTTGTGTTCCTGTAGCACACTACTCAAAGTCCTATTCCTTCTATTCTTGTTATCCAGATCACAGATTCCTTCATATGATTGTTGCTCTAATATTATTGTACATAATAGCTGTTCCATACAATTGTAAATACTTCACAACACCCCTCTCAGACCTTAGCCCACTTCACAGATTCCTTAACTCTATTACTGTAGTGGTTAACTCTATTCTCTCACACACTACACCTATTTAATATACTTCACTCTCATCTTACCTCAGAATCTGACCTCCCACAGCCTCATTGCTTTCTAGATCCAAATTACAATCCTTCCCTCCTCAACAAGAGTCTTATCTTCTTTCCATCCTTTCTTAAAACTGGCTAGTTGGGTGAAATATAATGGTTAACACTATACATAGCCAAAGGATTTCCTTTCTCTTCTCTACTGGCTGCTACTATAAATATCATAGAATACTCTCTTGCTGTCATAAACCAATTTGCCTTCTCCCTCCAACTGATCACAAAAAAAAAAGTGTATGTGGAAGTGGTGAACACCAGGATACCCATTGGAAGAGGAAACCCAACAACGAAGGAACCACCAACAAATACCAACAGAAGGAGGTGAAGGAGGGAGTGGAAACCATACAAACCTCAATCCAGCACCTATCTAGAAATACAACTAAATAGTAGAGAAACTACCCCCTACAAAAAACTGCACAAGAGCAAAAGAGAATTCTCAAAACCTGGTACACATGGAAGAACTAGCTTCAAAACAACTTGCCCTCATCAGCACAACAAAATACAAGAGGTGGTGAAAAGAGTGACCCTCAATTAACCAGCTGGTGGGAAGGACCCACCAAAGAAAGACCCAAAAACAATCAAAGACCAAAGACAAACACAGAGCCAACTTAAATGACAGCCTAAGACCAGTGAGCTCAGGAGATCAAGGAGACTACACCACTGAATCTCACAGGTATTCTACCACAGAAGTTCACACCATAAACCCAGGAAGCCAAAACAGACCAATTTAATAAGCTGAAGCTAACAAGAAGAGTCTCACAAACAATGGGAAGACAACGAAACAATACCCAAATGAAAGGAAAGGAGGAAGCTTCAGAAAGAATGCTAAATGTAATAGAAGCAAGTAAACTATCAGATATGGAGTTGAAAGCACTGGTTACCAGGAAGTTCAATGAGCTACCAAAAACTACAGGGAAACTAAAATGAACTAGCTGCACACTATATCAACATAAAAAAGGAAATACAAACTATCAACAAGAGCCAAAAGGAAATAAATAATACCATTTCTGAACTAAAAAACACAGTAGAAGGAATCAAAAGCAGGATCAATAAAGCAGAAGATCAGATCAGTGAGCTGGAGGACAAAGTAAAAAGAAAGACCCAGAAGGAGCAAGAAAAGGAAAAAAGGCTCAGAAAGAATGAAGAGGGATTAAGAGAAATGAAAGACAATATGAAACATAATAATATCCATATAATAGGGATACCAGAAGGAGAAGAAGAAGAGCAAGGGATAGAAAACCTATTTGAAAAAGTAATGATGGAAAACTTCCCTAATTGATGAGAGAAAAAGTCACACAAATCCAGGAAACACAGAGAGTTGTAATGAAGAGGAACCCAAAGAGGCCCACTTCAAGATACCTCATAATTAAAATGGCAAAATTCCAAGACAAAGAGAGAATCTTAAAGGCAGCAAGGGAGAAAAAGGAAGTAACATACAAGGGAGCCCCAATAAGGTTAACTGCTGAATTCTCAATGGACATGCTCCAAGCAAAAAAAGAATAGCAAGAACTATTCCAAGTAATCAGAACTACAGATCTGCAACCAAGGCTACTTTACCCAGCAAGACTCTCAATTGTTTGCAGATGACATGATAGTATACATAGAAAATCATATAGACTGCACCCCAAAACTTCTCGACCTAATAAATTAATTTGGCAAAAAAGGAGAATACAAAGTCAATATTCAGAAATCAAAGGCATTTTTGTATACTAATAAGGATACAGTGGAAGCAGAAATCAAGAAAAAAATCCCATTTGATATAGCAAAAAGAAAAATAAAATACCTAGGAATAAACCTAACCAAGGAGGTAAAAGACCTGCATGCAAAAAATTACACAACACTGAAAAAAGAAATGAAGGAAGACACATACAAATGGAAACATGTTCATGTTCATGGATTGGAAGAATTAACATCATCAAAATATTCAGACTACCAAAAGCAATTTACAGATTCAATGCAATACCTATTAAAGTACCAATAGTGTATTTCACAGACATAGAACAAACACTTCAAAAATTTATATGGAACCATAAATGACCACGAATAACTGCTACAATTTTGAGAAAGAAAAGCAAAGTAGAAGGGATCACAATACCTAATACCAAACTGTATTACAAGGCCACTGTAATCAAAACAGCCTGGTACTAGCAAAAAACAGTTACATGAACCAATGGAACAGATCAGAGAACCCAGAAATAAATCCAATCCTCTACAGTCAATTAATATTTGACAAAGGGGGTATAAACCTAAAAAGGAGTAAAAATAGCCTCTTCAACAAATGGTGTTGGGAGAACTGGACAGCTACATGCAAAACAAAAAAGAAAAAAAGGAACTTGAGCACCAACTTACATCATACACAAAAACAAATTCAAGGTGGATAAAAGATTTAAGTATAAACCGTGACACCATTGAAGCCCTAGAGGAGAACATAGGCAGGAAAATCTCAGGTATTTCAAACAGCAATATTTTTATTGATATATCCCCTAAAGCAAGGAACATATGGGAAAAAATAAACAAATGGGATCTTATTAAAATAAAAAGCTTCTGCATGGCTGAAGAAAACAGCATTAAAATAAAAAGAGAACCAACTATATGGGAAAACATATTTGCCAATGATACCTCAGACAAGGGTTTAATCTACAAAATATACAAAGAACTTACACAACTCCACTCCAAGAAGACAAGCAACCCAATTAAAAAATGGGCAAAGGACTTGAACAGACACTTCTCCAAGGAGAACATACAGAGGATCCAGAGACACATGAAAAGATGTTCAGTATTGCTAGCTATCAGAGAGATGCAAATTAAAAACACAATGAGATACCACTTTACACTGGTCAGAACTGCCATCATAAACAAATCAACAAACAACAAGTGTTGAAGAGGTTGTGGAGAAAAGGGGTCCCTAGTTCACTGCTGGTGGGATTGCAGACTGGTACGACCACTATGGATAACAGTATGGAATTTTCTCAGAAAACTGAAAATAGATCTGCCCTTTGGCCCAGCAATTCCTCTGCTAGGATTATATCCTAAGAACCCTGAAACAGAAATAAAAAAAAAAAACTATGCACCCCAATGTTCATAGCAGCACAATTTACAATTAGCCAAGTGTTGGAAGCAATCTAGGTGCACATCAGTAAATTAATGGGTCAAAAAACTATTGTTCATTTACACAATGGAATTCTATGAGCAGAAAGAAAGACAGAGTTCCTACCCTTTGCAACAGCATGGATTGAACTGGAAAATGTTATGCTGAGTGAAATAAGCCAGGTGGCGAAAGACAAATACCACATGATCTCACCTTTATCAGGAACCTAAACAACAAAACAAACAAGCAAGCAAAATATAAAAGAAACTGAAATTGAGAACAAGCTGACAGTGTGACAGTGACCAGAGGGTTGAGGGGAGGGAATTTCAGGGGAATACGGGAAGGGTTTATAGGAACAAGTATAAAGGACACATGGACAAAAACTATGGGGGATGGAAATGGGAGGGTGGGAGGGAGTATGGGGGCGGGGTGCACTGGGATGGGAGTAAAAGACAGAAAACTGTACTTGAACAACAATTAAATTTAAAAAATAATTTAAAAAACCTATCACTTCACAATCTTTTTATTTAGTCTTTCTCACTAAGAAAAATTGCTAAGAAAATTTATTTCAAAATTGTTTACTTATATCCATACCATGCATATTCAAGTCAAGGCCTTTGATCTTTTTCAGTAAAAGATGTCATTGATTCATTGATACTCTTGTTATCTGAAAGGAGTTATAATAAATAAGTTTACATAAATACATACATTTTTCCTTTAAATTTTAGAGATGAAATAAAATGAAGAAAAAATTGGGTGAGAAAAAAAGATAGAGGGAAGAATAATTTTTTAAAAGATTTTATTTATTTGTTTTTAAAGAGAGGGGAAGGGAGTGAGAAATAGAGGAAGAGAAACATCAATGTGTGGTTGCCTCTTACGTGCTCCCTACTGGGGACCTGGCCCAGAAGCCAGGCATGTGCCCTGCCTGGGAGTTGAACCAGCAATCCTTTGGTTTTCAGGCCAGAAATCAATTCACAGAGCCACACCAGTCAGGACAGGCCAGAATAATTTTTTTTAAAAATTGTGTGAATTCTTATTTATTTGCTGAGAGATATTATTGGAGAGGCTGACAATTTTTGTTCCAAATGCCCTAATTTAAATAATTTTAATGTTAAAAATTTCTGTCAAGATAATACCACACATATTTTAAATCAAGTAATTTTTAAGAGCTTCTAAAATGTCCTAAACTATTTCATATGTAATACAAAATGAAAAATGTCATCATATACCTGACTTTGCTAGAAGTCTCAGAAACACGAATATATTTCTCCCATTCACAAAAAAGAAAAAGAAGCATAAACAAAATTGAACTTTTCACAAAGCACATTATTAAAATACAAGGCATAACAGACTATTTCTAAGGGCTTAAAAATAATTTCTATATGACAGGATCAAAAGAACCCTGGGAGCCAGGGTCTTTATTTATGGTAAGACTAAATATTTGATTACTTCTCTTGTAAAAGCATATTATTTAAATTATGGTTAGCATATATAGAAGAGATGTCTACTACATTCTTTCATGATATTTACCTACTGTGTTTTTATAATATGTTAAAATAAATTTATACCACAGCAGAAATTAAAGTCTATGCAGGTTTTTAAAATGCTAAAAATTTAGTAGTATAAAAATTGAGTATTAAAAATAAATTCAAAATCATATCAAAATGAGGAACTATGGTGTTTTTGAAATATAACCTCAAAAGTTTGGTGTAAAATGAACAAATAGAAGATAATTAATGCTGTGAAACTTAGTGGACTTCAAATAAAGAAAACAGTGAAGGTGATAGAGGTACCAAAAGAAAAAATATTACATTAATTATTTCATGTGAATATTTCAACATTAATATAAAGGAAGGTACTAATAAAATTTTCATGGAGACTCTAATTCCAGGTTAGCCGCTAAACTGTATTCTCAAGCGAGATTATTATTTTAGCTTCAATGAGCTTTAGGTTGTCAAGCATAAAAATGTCCCCTGCCCAGGACATAAAACTCTTGAGATCACTTTAATAAAATAAACTACATACCTATGAGCATACAGAAGCAGACTACTATATGCCATATATAGTCTATATACTATTTTTATTATATTAATCATGTTTTAGTATTATTTTCATTTAAACTACAGATAGGTATATGATATTCAGTACTTCAAATCACATTATTTTTATCCCTGTTAATAATATTTTATTGTTTAAGAAAACTGAATGAGAGGCTGAGTAAATACTGGCAAGTTTAGGAAGCTGCCTTAAATAATAAAATTTCAAAGAACCTATGGCCAGAAAAGAGATAGAAAGTGTCAACAGCTGCTGAAATTGCAGGTGAGAAACCAATACCTCAGCAGCAGTATGAAAGTCAGCAGCCAGACTGTGCGGGAATAATTTCAACAACAGCAGAGGAAGGAAATGAATGTATGAGTAAAGACACAAGAAAGAACTCAAAATAAATAAAAGATTTAAATATAAGACTCAAAGCCATAAAAATCCCAGGAGAAAACATGGGCAATAAAATCTTGCACATTTCTCTTAGCAATGTTTTTTTGATACATCTTCTCAGGCAAATGAAACAAAGGAAAAAAACAAACAAATGGGACTACATCAAATTAAAAAGTTTTGCACAGCACAGAAAAATATCAACAAAATGAAAAGGGAACCCACTGAACGGGAGGACATAATT
Source organism: Carollia perspicillata (assembly GCA_004027735.1). Taxonomy (NCBI): domain Eukaryota; kingdom Metazoa; phylum Chordata; class Mammalia; order Chiroptera; family Phyllostomidae; genus Carollia; species Carollia perspicillata. The sequence goes on along the minus strand of PVKM010013975.1, from coordinate 4,043 downwards.
TCCAATAATACATCTGATAAGGAGTTCATATCCAAAATTTATAAAAAACTTACAAAATTTAACACCAAAAACCAAACAATCCAATTTAAAAAAATGGGTAGAAGGCCAGAATAGACAGACATTTTCCCAAAGGGGATACACATGGCTAAAAGACATGAAAAATGTGCAACATCACTAATCATCAAGGACATACAAATTAAAACCACAATAAAATATCACCTCACACCTTCCAGAATGACTAGGGAGAAATGAAGGAAGAGGGTAAAGTAAAGAATAAAGGGTGATGGAAGGAGACTTGTCTTGGAGTGGTGAATATACAGTGTAATATGCAAATGAAGTGTTATAAAATTATACACCTGAAACCTATATAATTTTATTAACCAATGTCACACAATAAATAAATTAAATAAATACTTTTATTTTGTTCTAACCCAAAAAAGAAAGAAGATAAAAAGGAGCAATAACTGGTTAGGCCTGTTTTTTAAGTTGGATGAACAAAAAAATTTACAAAGTTCAGATATTTAATGAGTTTCCTGTTTTGACAGTGAAACAGATCTGAGCTGTCAGAATTAGATGTCTTACAACCTCAAGATAAGGATTTTTATATAGATAGATGTAAACACAGAGACTTCTAATTTTCTTAAGTGTTTGAAAGTATGAAATGTGAGTTAGAATGCCTTACGTAATATAAAGGATCACTTAAAATTGACATTTGTCAAGAAAAGAAAGTTCATATTTTAATAATCAATTATCTGAGTTATTAAGATACCATCAGAATATTTGCTTTTAATTGTAACTTTAAAATCTCTGTGAAAAAAAAATGTGTAGTTACAAGCACTGACACATGGATATACATTCACTATGGAAAATTCAACACAAATATGAGTATATGTAAAAGAAACAATTCATTGCCCCCATTCACTGCCCCTCAATGCCTCCACAGAGTTAACAACTTTAAAAATATGTATTTTTGGACTGTCCTTCAGGATATGCCCTATATATTTTTAATATAAGTATATAGATACCTATTTTTTCAAGTGTTTATAAATATATATGTGATCATTTTATTAACTTGACAGTTCTAACTCTTTTGCAGCCTATAATAAGTTTCCACATCAATATATACAGATTTACCTCATGTTTTCAACCATGGCCTAGAATTTCATGGAGTACCTGCATCACCATGTGTGCTGTTCATCCTCTATTAAAGGGTATTCGAGTTGTTTTCATATTTTTCATCATAATGAATATAATTTCAGGAATTTATAATAAAACAAATAAAATTTTAATTACTATGCTCAAACAAATAGCAAGGCAATGTTGAATATTTGTTTGTTCTTTCCTTTCACTACCATTTGTCCTCTGTAGAACTCCTATAATTTACTTGTCCCTGCTTGATGCTGGATTACATGAAACTAATTATGAAAGAGAACTGTTGGGGCAAAACTCTCAAACTATATCATCTTTTCAATAAATACATGTCTTCCAAATTTCCGGTTAGATTTTAAATGCCATGACCCTGATGAACCACTTCATCAAACCAGTGGCATGATGGTCCAAGAATGGCTAAAGTGTGTTTGAAATTCAAGTCTAAGCAAGACTGCTGTGCATATTTGGTGTTTTAAGGTCCTCATCTGTAGAGAATAATCTACTTTTATTTGATACTGCAATAACTACATAAGGAAGATCCCCTGACAGGCACACAAAAATGTATTAAGTAAATTTAGTTTGTCCTTCTAGTAGGTACTTAATAAACACACAAAGAAAATGATGCTTCACTCGGTTTAGGTGAGTATGACTCTATGTGTGTTGATTTGTATGCTTCCTCACATTAAAATATAAAATACCTCTATTAAAGTATCCAATATATTTTTTTAAAAGGACTAGAAATTAAAATTTGGAAACTAAAATCTTTCTGGAGGGGACTTTTCCCCCATATCTGATTAGTATCGGGATTGGTCAAATCATTGCTTTGACTACTTCCTGTCTTAACTATGAAAACCAAGCCTAGATTGTCATTAAATGTATATATCAATGATTGGTTTTCAAAGTGTGGTCCCAAGATTAGCAGCATCACCCAGAATATTACTAGACATGCAAATTAATCCCCATCCCAAGCCAATAGAAAGAGAAACTTTAGGAGTTGAATATAACAGCGTGTTTGAGTGAGTTTCCTGGATGATTCTTATGTGTCTCGAGGTAGAGAAACTCTAGTGTATATCTTTAAAACATAAGTGCTAGTATGTGAAATGTAATTCATTTCATGACATAATCTTACAAATGAAATATATCTAAGCAGAACATTTTAACACGTGAAGTGAAATTATATGTATTATAATTAATAGAGAACTCAGAATAGTGACATTAATTTGATCTTGTCAAATGTTCCTCTAGAGAGTCTATTACCTGTGCTGCCTTTTACCCAGGTTTCAGAAATGATGTTTTTACTAAGTTTTTTCAAATGGTCGTCTGTTAGCTGAGAAGCTAAAGCTGGAATTGTTTTCAACATCTTCCACACAGTGTTGTGTTCATGCTGCGTCCTATGAATGGGCCTTTAAGAAAGAAAAATTATGCAAATTGAGATATCAAAGCATAAACTCAAAGGAGCAAACCAAAAAATTCTTGATTTTTGAGATCCCATTGTATATTTTGTTTTTATTTAAGGGTTGCTTAAGGATACCTGTGATGATGTGTTTTTTTTTTTATTCCCAACAATAACGTGCAACCCTATGGATTTCAGGAAATGACCTGTAGCTTTTTTAGAAAACCCGTACTTACATTGTAAGATTGCATCTTTTGTTATTCTCCTACTTAGAGTTCATTGAGATTGGATGAGTAGATGATGTTTTTCATCAAACCGAGTAGTTGTTGGCCATTCTTTTTTCAAATATTCTCTACCCCTTTCCTCTCTTTTTTCCTTCTAGGATCCCCATCATGCTTCTGCTGGTATACATGTTAGTACCACACATCTCTGAGTCTCTATATTGTTTATTTTTCTCTGTCTCTTTGAGTGAATATTCTTAATTGATCTATCTGAAAGTTTGCTGAATCTTCCTTCTGCCAATTAAAATCTATTGTTGATCTGCTCTGATTTTTTTTAAATTCAGCCATTGTAGTTTTCAACTCCAAAATCTGTATTTTGCTCTTTTTTCAGTTTCTATCACATTGATATCATTTTTGTGGTGAGACATTATCATACTTTAACTTTATAATCTGTATTAATTCTCATGTGCAACTACCTGTCTCTGCTTCTTTCACTCATTGGCCATATAATTACAGGCCAGAAATTCCCTTAAATGCCTGAACCAGTATGCCCCAGCTTTTGATGATGAACTAGCTCTGTTGTCATGCTTTTCTTTAATTTGTTAGACATGGTTTCCTTTATTTCTTTGAATACATTAATAACAGTTGACTTTAAAATTTTTGTCTACTAAAAATCAACATTGAATTCCTGAGGACATCATTGGCTGTTAACTGCTTTTTACCCATATGTTTCATAATTTTTGTTGAGGACTGAGCATTTTAGGTAATATAAAGTGACAACTCTGAATATAAGGTTCCCCTTCCTACCCAGAGTAATACAATGATGTCCTATGAATGGAGCTCTTCCAGGGAGCTGCCAGACAAGTCACACTGGCAATATTGAGGAGCTGTAACCAGTAGATCCCTCCAGGGATACAAGGTTACTGGCTTCAGGACTGTCATAGAACTGGGAGAGGAGGATTAAAGTAGGTCAGGAAATAGCCAAAAACCCTGCTCCTCTTCCCAGGGGTTCATTTTTCTTGAATATAATGTTTTTCATACTGTTGCAAGCATTTGATTAATTTTCAGCATTCTTAAAATATGTTGACAATTTTGGCCAGAATTTTACTGCTGTAGGAAGGAGAAGATATATAGAGATCCCACTCTGTCACACTAGAGAAGTCCTGTTGCGGCCTGACTTACTGATGCAGTCAGCCCAAGAGGCTGCTCTTCTTGTGTTGCCCACAAGAAGGCGTCAGCACAATTGTGGTCAGAGCAGCCAGCATTCATCTGTAGAGCAC
>PVKM010013974.1:0-29600 GCA_004027735.1 Carollia perspicillata | reverse complement strand
TGTAACTGAACCCATTGGGGTCGGTAGGGTATCAGGAGGATCAGTAACAATTATCTGGCTGCTGTGATCTGACTTAGGGGTCACCCTCTATCTAAGTCACCCTCTATTTGCACTGTTTGCTAAACTTAGGGCCTTGACTTTCACTCCAATGACTCTGTTGGGATTGGATCCCTTTCCTTATGCCTTCTAGACATGGCAGGATTCTTGACGTCTTGCCTACATAAGTTTTGTCAGGACCTTTCCTCAGAACCCTTATTTTTCCATTGTGGCTTTGATCAAATTCTGAAACAGACATGCTATCTTGGGGTAATAGTTACCTACCCACTGGGGTTACCTACTTGGTAATAGTTACCTACTTGGAATATTCCCTGTGGAATTTTGTCTTTATCCCACTCATTGGACAGGTCCTTGAAGTACATATTCCAACAACTACTTGATTTGCAACTATGTTCAGGTAACTTCTGCATATGGGTTGACCAGATAATCCTCTGCCCTGACTAGGGATGGCCCAGTAGCTGGTCAGTTCCTCCATGGAACTCCTCTTCAGGTCCAGCTCCCTTCTGGTCTCTGGTTTATGCTGGCAATATCCCATCAAGACTTGCCACAGAGGACTCTGGAATACTGACCCATTGTTCTGAAATTTGAAGTGGAATATAAACCGACAGCCCGGTAAGATTCCAAATGAATGAAAACCTTCATAGGTCCACTTTCCGGTCTGAACTATTTCAGCAGAATGTGGCTGTAACTGCTGCCCATCACTAATTACTCTCCACTCGCAATTTCTCATGACCTCATGCCCTGTGCAGTGTTTAAGGCTGTGCCTCAGGGGGTCAGTGATGCAGGTTTCCTGGGCTGGTGCCATGGTGTGGCTACTGTGAACTGTAGTATATTGTCAGATTCAGACACTCCGGCCTCCTGAATCTTGGAGCTCTTCCCTGTTCACTTCATGACACAGCTAACTCAGGCTCCTCTACAATGGCTGATTATAAAAGCCTCTGAACTGCTCTCTGGTCTGTGGTGTCCTCCCCTCTAATTCACCCTGAATACCACCTTGAATAACCACCAGTCTCAGAATGGCACTGCTGACCAGAAACGCTGTGTAATGCAGTAGAACGGGGTACAATGGAGCAGAAAGGGGTGCGGCTGGGAATTTGACAGGCCTGCATTTGACCGCCAGCTCTGCCAGCTCCTAGCAAGCACCCTGAGCCAAGCTATTTCATTTCTCTTGACTTTAGTTTCCTCACTTATAAAATAAGGATAATAACAACACTTACCTTGACAGGTTGTTGTGAGGATTAAATGGGGGTCACACCTATGAAGTCTTTAGCTACAGTAAGCACTCCAAAAATGTTGTGTTCTTTCTGTTATCATACATGCCAGACCTGCTGTTTTAGCTGTGTTTCTCTTAAAAATAGCCCCTGAGTCAAGGATTGGAGTGAAAGTAGTTCATTTGGGAACTAATCCCAGAGAGCACTGTTAGGGATGGAGAACGAGATAAGGAAGAGAGTAAAAGTATTAAAGGGTATGTGAATGTGCAGGTTGTGATAAATTCAGTAGAACCCACCTCAGACCTGTCCCACCGAGGGCCAAGGAAGCCGGGGTATTTGTCCATCAACTTAAATGCTTCATTTGTTAAACTTGGCTCCTAGGAGTTAATTCCCTTGTACTAGGCTGTGCTGTGAGCTGCCTAAGCACGTCCCCTGCTGGAGAATACCCTCAGTCAGTGATGGTGTAGGAGACCTGCCTGTGGTTACCCTCAGGAAGATCTAAGGGTTTGTCCAAGGGATTGACAGCCTGCTTCATGGTGCTTGACATTCAGTAGGTCCTTGTTGAACTGAATAGAAATAGGACATCAATACTAGGTCAGGGTGAGGCTCCTAAGTAAAGAAGAAAAATGCTGGTCTCTCAGTTCCCTAACTTCCAGAGCCGTGGGTAGGCTGGCAGGGTCAGACATACACATAGGAGCTCCATGAGAGAAACATAATGTTTGCAGGCCCGGGAAGTCCCTCTGCCAGCCTGCACCTGGGGCTGGTTGTAGAAGCCTCTGAAGTCTTCTCTGGCCTGTGACAGTCTTCCCTCTAATCCAGACTTGACCTTATTAGAATGTGTACCTGCTAGAAACCCCCTCACCTCTTTCCACCTCTGGTTAATCCATTCTTATCTCACCCACAGCATTAGAAGGCCCAACAGCCCCAGACCCAGCTGTGGCCCCCAGAGAGTTCAGGCTTGTCATGCTTCCTGGCCTTGTCCCTGTCTCCTCCCTGCTAATCCTTAAAAACAGAGACCATCCCTGCCTCCACTCGGTGCACAGCTGTGTCTGCCAGGACCTGGTTTATCGTTGCCACTTCATTCCTCTTGCCTCCCCTTTCATCCTGCTACTTCCAGTACAATCTCTGTGTCATCTCTCTGCTCCAGGTTTCCTATTTGTTTTCCCTGTTTCTATTCGAGGCAGATTCCTTCTCATACCTGCCTAATCTCCTTACTTGCCAACTTGTTCACCTTCTATACCAAAGCAAGGGTTCCGGTTTATTTCTCCTTAATATGTTCAGTTGATAAGCTGCAAGAATCTTATTTCCCCCTCCTCTGCTGACTTTCTCCAATGCAGCCCAGCAATTCAGTTTATTGTAGCAAGTATGCATTGGGAGGGTGCTGTGTGCCCAGTCCTGGCTGTGTGGGACGTATGCGAAGGCTAAGGTATAAGGTAGGCCTTGTAGAATTAAGACTCTGGTGGATAAAGTACCCAGTCATGAAGCAGTTAAAAAACTGAATGATATAAATCCATACGTGTGTCGCAGACTATACTTCAAGTTCTAGAGTAGCTTGGAAGCAGAGAAGAACTTGGATTAAAGGAGGGGGAAGGCTTTATGAGAAATAAAACTGTTCACTTATATTAGGGCTCCCCAAGGACACACTAAGGACTGATGATTCCCTAGAAGGGCTCACGGATCAAAAAGGCAACCTATTACAAATTGCAGCTTCTGTGGAAAGATTGAGATTAAAATGAGGAAAAGAAAAAGGCACATAGCATGGAATCCATCAGCAGGTGCCAGATTCTGGTTGTCCTTTCTCAGCGGAGTCACAGAGAACTCACTTCAGTCTCCGAGCAATGATGTGTGACACGTATGGAATACTGTCACTCTGGGAAGCTCATCCGAGATGTGGTGTCCAGACCTGTCACTGGAGGGTCAGCCACATAGGCGTGGAACAACTGTGCAAATGACCTCAGCAGTTCAGACTCCAAACCCCGCTAGAAGTCAAATTGATACGCTATGGCTCAAAGTCCCAGGCAGACAAAAACAAGCATGCAGCCTGAGTCAGTCTATTAGCATAAACTGTCTGCTGCGGCCCCAGGCCTCAGGTATTCAAAGACAGTGGGTACTCCAGGGGCTCAGAGATTACTGCCCAGGCGCTGGTCGAAGGTCAGTCTTGAAGACCTTTTGAAATGTGCAGTTTGGGCACCCCAGGCCTGACGACTTAACCCTTTACTGAACACCATCCCTCCTTCTACCTTAAACCATTCCATGAATCTGTAGCGAGATAAAATGGCAGGAAAGGACGTCTGAGACAACCTGGAGTTTAGTCTAAATTCTGTTGTTTCATGGTTGTGGAAAGTGAGACTCAGAAAGGGAATCATCATTAATGGGAAGCCTTCATGAATGCTTTCCAGAAAGATGCATTGCTTTTGCCCTAGGAGCCCAATAGAATTTACACACAATGATCATTTATTGAATGCTTCCTAGGCACTAAGAACTGGACTAAGTGGTTTTGTAGCTGTGCTTCTGGGTATTTACATTCAAGTCATATATCTTCCACTAGATGGGGACCTCCTTGAAGGTAGAATCTGTGATTTATTCTTCTAGGCACGCTCAGTGCCTAACACAGTGCCTGGCACACAGTCCGTGTTCAAGAAGTACTAATGGAATGAATGCATGCATGAATGAGTATTTTGCCTTGCAACAGGAGGTAAAGAATGTCAGAACCCAGAACCAGAATCCAAGTTTCCTCTTGTACACTTCCTCTGAGCAATGGTGATAAAAACAGACTAGGAAGGATAACAGTTGTCCCAAAGCCAATACCTCCCAGAGAACAGGGGCTGTCTATAGATTACCTCTATGACGCATCCACAGATATACAACAAATGGAAAGAAATGAAATCATAAGTCATCAGCACTAGAAACAATATTGTGAAATATCAGTATTTGTAATGCAAATGGCTTGAATTTCCCCAAGGATGCCAGGCTTCTTCCTATCTGTGTGTCTTTGCTCACAGAGCCCGTGGGGCCTGGGGGAATCCTATGGCTCCACCCATATTCTTCTGCCTAGCCCCTAAGTTAGCTTGGGTATTGTCCACTAGACAGGGGTTCTCATCAGGGTTTATATCTCCCAGCATATGCATGGACAGAATTCAGGGGATCTTAAGATGGGGGGATTATCTTTATTTTCATTAAATTCTAACAGAAGTCAATCATTTCTTTTAATGATGAATGAGGTGAATGAATCCCACTGGTGATAGCAGTATTTGTGATTTAGTTACCAAAGAAAGCACAGGTAGTTTCATACCAAATTACAGTTGTTGCAAGTATCTCAAAATACTGACTATGTTCTTTATTATTTGGTAACTGCAGTAGTTATTAAGTCCACCACTTGTAAGGATTAATAAGTTTCACCAGATCACCAAAAGTGTCCACGACCAAAAATAGGTTATGACATCCTAACTCTCTTGGTCATAGTCTCTTGTCAAGATGCCTCTGCGTGTCTCTACCAAAAAACTCTCCCCCTTTCTGTAATACTCCATCTGTCTCTCACCAGCTAGACTGTGAGCACTCCAGGGAGGAGACTGGGTCCTATTTGTTTGAACATCCCCAGCATCTACCACTGTGGTCAGAGCTTGGCAGTCGGTCGATAATGCTTGCTGAACATGCTGCTAAACTACTGAGTGAGTGAACGAACAGAGGGCTTTTCTGTAAGCATGCCTAGAGTCGTCCTTACAACGGCATTTTTTTCTTTGCTCAAAGCACATCTCTTGGGGAGGCCATACAATTACTCCCAGTGGCCTTCTCTCCATCAGGCTATTTCTAAGACCCCTCCTTGGGCAGTCACCTTTTTGACCAGGTTCTACTAGCATTGCTAAAGAATTCAGTCAACAAAATCAAAGTTAGACTAGAGTTGTGACTCAGTTTTTGGTTCAAGTTCAGCTCTGAGTGATTTTTGATATGTTCTAATGTATAATAAACATCAAAAAATAAATCCTCTTTTTGGGCATAAAGATCTAATTACTGGCACAAAAGCTACTTAAAAGGATGGATTTCATGTTCTAAAAAGAATCCTGGAAGAGGGAGACCCAAATTATGGGTCTCCCTCATTATGGTAACTTTGTAAGAATAAGTTTATAGTTTCTCGAAGGGACCACTTTAAGTTGGCCAAGAACTTGGATAAGTTCTAGTGTGCTGATGAAAACACAGCTTGTTTTCCTGACTGAATTCCTATCTTGCAGGAGTTTCAACAGTCCTCTCCTTTTACTAGACAAACCCTAAGCTGTATTTAGGACTGGAGGCCAAAACTTCCCTAAATACACTACAGCTATTTATTGGAATGTTTCCTTTTTGAAAAGGAAATGGTGAGGGTCTAATACTCGGACTGAAGTAGTCTATTTGGTGTGTTGCTGTTATTCAGCACATATTGAAGCCACCTAAATACAGATCCAGGGGTTTCCATAATCACAAACTCCCTCCAAAGTGAGCACTGCACAGGCTCATATTAAAGATTCTTTCGACTAATAAGTATTTTTTTTAAATCACAAGGCAGTCTGGATGCGATACATCTGTGGAAAATTCCGAGGATCTGTCATGATGCTGTCCCATTAAGAACACCTAGTTTTACATTCCTCCAGTGCTCCAGGGATGAAAGCCACAGACAAATCTTTCTTGCAATGCTGCGTGTCATTTCCGCCACAGGGGAAACAGCACAAATGCCAGCGAGAACTCACGGCCCCACGAAGGTGAACGGGAAGAAGAGTTCCTCTCATTTTTCACTGACCCTTGACAGATCAATCGTAAAGATCTGTCCATTGGAGATTATTAAAGATAAATAAATGTTGTAAAATCTGTTCCTGGTGAGCTACCAAGCCTTAAAGAAAACAACATTGCTTTATTTGGTTTCCAGTCCAATAAGCTGCATTTTAATCATCCTTCACAGCAGATACTTCAAAGGAGAAGAAAGACATTATAAAGAAGAGAGACTTCAAGACAATTTGGGATGCCTCAAAACCTCATTGTGCATATAAACTCCTGGGCTGTGCATGTATTAATTTGGATTTTCTTATTTATATAATGAGTTGACAAGCTGATAGGTCCCAGGGGCCACCAGAATCCAGGTCTGTTAATTATCCGACATAATTATGGCAAGAAACATCTGTGCTTTCCCCCTGACCCACACCAACAGGAAGGTGAATTTACACAGTAGGTAAGAGATATTATTGTTACTTTAAACATGTATAATGCTACACTTATTTAAGTGAATTAAAAATGATATTCAAAGGGTTTATGCTTTTTAAATTATTTAAAAATTTTTAAGTGTTCAATTCAATGAATCAACAGTGACATGCTAACTATGTGCTCTGCATAGTTCTAAATGCAGAGGATAGAATTTGAAAACTGTTTGGGTCTCTGATTTTGGATATATCCTAGTACAGTGGGTGCAACTAAGTATATTTTAATGTACCAAGTACAATACATGAGGTATAAAAAATGCTGCATGATATGTTGGAAAGATGAATGTCTGTTTCATTCTGCAAAATTATATCCTCCTTCCCTTCTATATCAGTCACCTCTCCCTTTGTAATGGTTTTTCCAGCTCATAATAGAAAAACAAAACAGAGAATCACTATCACCTAGAAGTCAGCAGGCATCATACAACCATGGGCTACAAGCATGAGGTTCAAAGCCAAGTACACTTAGAAGGGAGGAGCAATCAGACAGTAGGAGTCTGGGGTCTTGATGGCATCTGTGAACAGTTGCATCAGTCCTGGGTTGCCTTTTCTGGACCCTTACTTAAACAAGGAAAACGAATCCCTATTTGTATAAGCCAGTGTTAGTACAGGTCGGTTTGTTTAATCAATTTTTAACTAATACTGCTACTAAGTGGTGGAGTTGGGATTCAAACCTATGTCTCCTTGACTCCAAATCCCATGTTATTTCCATTTTTAATGTTCCCTTTTCATATCTAATAGTTTGTGATTCAAGTTTATTCAACATGGACAAAGAGAAGGTGAAATGGTATGGAAAAGAAGCAGTGCAAATTCTAGAGTTAAGGGATACGCTGTGCCTAGTCTGCTCAAGTTTTTCCACGGACAGATGGAATGAATGGTGGTGGAATGATCAGAGAAGTCTCCATGGATAAGGAAGGCTACAAGCTAATTCTCAACTAATGGGCAGAAAATTTGAATGCTGACAGAGGAAGGCACAGACTGGCGCCACCTAGGGGAGAAAGGAGACTCTAGGATCATCGGTGAAGGGAAATCATGTGAACATTTTCTCTCTCGTCCACTTCCCTTTATCTTCATAGTGTGTTCATTTGTAAACGTGAACTTGAAAACCGTTCCTTATTCTTTGGCAAAGAGTTGAGAAGCCATTCATCATAACTGATAACAGTCATCAAGTCGGGACAGGTGGAAGAGGGAAGTCATGTGTCATGTGACACCCAGAGCACTGCTGATATAAGACAGGTAGTGGCATCAGCTTGAGCTGGGTAAGTCACCAGTAGGTAACTCTTGATTTCTCAAATGCACTAGGTAAAGCCCCCTCGTCCTTATACCAAGGGGCCATAATACTGTTGTCAGGAAGACCCACGGCAGAGCTAAGTATCCAAGAAGGCTTTTGAAGAGCATCAAAACCTTTGGGTTTTAGAGGACATCTCTTTCTAGTAGAGAGATGACTCATGAACATACTGAAGACTCCAGAAAACAAGACAGCATGACCTTGAGAAGGCCATATGTTCATATTAATATGGTTCCCTTAATGGGTAGCAGAACCGTTGCTTGAAACTTAGGTATTATTTGGTCTTGTTTGTGCACGTAAGCAGTAGCAGTTTTGAGAGATGTAAACTACTCAGGCAAAACATTGCTGAAAATTCAATGAAGTGAATCATTAACTATGTATGAAGTCTTGGATATTCTCTTCCTCCTACTCTTTCCAGCACTCCCCAGCTATAGAGCCCTACTATTTATTGTCTTTGTTCTTATCCATATGTTTTCTATTCCCAGTGTTTGTTACTTTTAATCAAATGAACTCCATTGTCACCCACCCCTAAGAAGCTCAATCCACTCACAGGACTGTCAGTAACTTGTGAGATAAGGTGAGAAATGGTCCCGGAAAACCCACCAAATTCTTCCACATTCCCTGGATGGTACTTGAGTCAGCACAACATTTCAGAATGGGGAATAGATAAGCCAGAATCAATCAGAACAAATATTGATATATCAATTGGCATACTCAGTGTCAGAAGACAAAGGACCCCTGGCTCTTGACACTTGCTTGGCACAGTCACTCTGGAAGATGCAGAAATCAATCCACCCAGAAACAGGAAGGCACAGAAGTGCAAAGGGTTGCAGAGAAGCTGAGTGAGGAATTCTGTCTTTCCCCTTCTCCTCCCCGACCCCTTGCACACCCCACACTTATAGCCATCAGCCTTGTGAGAAGATTGTCTTGCAATATTCTCACACCACCAAGCAAGCCTCCAACAACAGCTGGGTGCTCTACAATTTAATTCAATGTGACACTGTCTACCTGGAGATAGCATCAGATTCCACGGGGTAAGGGTTCAGTCCAAGGAGACTTCCTCCCCTCCCCTACTTCGGACACCATCACAAGCCTCAGTTGTTAGCTATGCTTCTGACTGATAAACTGGAGGTTCCCAAGAGCCCCTCCTTGGATTTGATTAATTTGCTAGAGAAGTTCACAAAACTCAGATAAACATTTTACTTACTAGATTACTGTTGTATTATAAAAGGGATCTGCCAGGAGTAGCCACATGGAAGGGATGCACAGGGCAAGGAAAACGGGAAGGCACATGAAGCTTCCATTCCACTCTCCCAGAATTCTGTGTGTCCACCAGCAAGGAAACTCTCAGAACCTTGTCATTTGGGTTTTTATGGAGGCTTCATCGCATAGGCATGCCTAATTAAATTACTGACTATTTGTGATTGATTCAACCTCCAGATCTTCTCTGCTCCTGGGAAGTCAGGGGTAGAACTGGAAGTTCCAACCCTATAATTATATGGTTGACTCCACTGACAACTGACCTCCATCCTTAGGTGCTTTTCCAAAGTCACCTCATTACCATGACAACAGATACCTTGATGGTTCTCAACACTCAGGAAATTCCACCTGGAGTCCTGTGCCACACAAAGGTAGCTTACTGGGGCCCTTGAACCAAGACAAATAACTTACAAAAATATCCCTAGAGAAAGACACAGGACATTTATTGGTAAAGGGTAGGGGTGAAGTGAGGGGAAGCGATGCCAATTAATTGTCCGTAAGCCTCATGAAAACCTGTTCATCTGATGATTAAAAGTTAGATCACAAAAGATGATGCATTCCATGAAATGTGACCTTTCTGAAGAGTTTTAATCAGAGAAGAATATGAATTACCTTTGCATTTTTCAAAGTTATTTCTGGCACAGGAAGACGAGGTAAAACCAGGTCTTTGCAACAGTTCACAGTAGAGTTTTCTGTGATGTAATCCCTCAAGCAGCTCAGCTTCCTTCCCCTCCCTCTTTTCCAAAGCCTATACTTTACTGAGCATACTCTAGGAAAAAGTCACTGGCATTCCACCAATTGGCCAAGGAAAGTGAAAACCATTCTAGTCTTAAATCTTAGTCATTGTTTTGATAGCTGTAATACAGAGAGCTGACATCTCTGTTGAGTTTTCTGGTTTGACACCTGACTCACTAGTTTTTGGGATGTTTTAATGATCTCAAGGATGCCATTTGAATGCGTGATCAGAGTCATAAACTCTCCAAAATCCAGAATGCGCATGCCATTTGTTATTCTTGACAATGTGAGAGACCTGTGTACCCATTTCCACACTGCTGTTGAATGTCTTGCTTTTCTCAGTTCTCCTTGTGGCCACCCTTCTTCCGAATTAACCTGAGTAATTGGATAATCTGCAAATCAGTCCTATGGGCTACTGGCATCTCCTCCCTGATTATCAACCAATGTGCCAAATAGCCACATCTCCCTTTACAATGTTAGAATACTTTCACTTCCAGCTCTTAATCTTACATAGAGCCAGGGCAGGACTCCTTCTCTTGGTCAGATTTCCAAATAGAGAGTTTCCTGAGAAACTCTTGGTGAAAGACTTGGTCAGAATCATCCAGATTAGGAAACTATCAAGTGTATCAGAAGGCCAGGGTTTTAGGTATGGTGTCTGAGGTATGGGGGCAATGAGCTCAGTCTGAAGTTGTCTGAGAGCGTTAATAAGAACAGAACTCAGAGATGACAATAAACAACAATATGAATAAATAAGTCGGCACCTACCACATATTGAGTACTAAACATGTGTAAAGACACCCATGAACATTTAGACTCTATGAGTTCATTTGATTCCTTACGAAGACAATAATCTTAACTCCACATTTTAATTGAGAAAACTGAGGCCCAGAGAGCTCGTATAATAACTAAAAAAAATCAGGAATTTAAACCCAGACTTTTAGTAGCAAATTCTGATCTCGCGAGCATGAAAGGAATGTTGGTTGAAGGATGTAAAGGGAGAAGGATTTTCTTGAATAAATAGGTTAATTATTGAGAGCTTATCTGGTGGATGTCTCAGGCATTTGCACGCAGGGGACAACCTTTAGCTTATAAATGGAAAGAAGAATGCAATTTTAGACGCTGGTGTTGATGTTTTCCATGACTGAACAATGTCACTCAGGAAACTCTCAAGACATACCTATTAGTTTTATGGACTGACAATGACTAGAAGATGCTGGTAGCCAAGATTTGCAGTCCGATTTGCAGATTACCAAATTACTCAAGCTAATCAGGAAAAAGGATGGCCACAAGGGGAACTGAGAAAAGCAAGACATTCAATCAGTCTTAGCCTCCTTTTATTCTGCTCATTGTTCAAAGGGAACTTAAATAGAATGGATCAGCTGGGATTAGCAATATCTCTTTCGGTGCAGAAATGGACATTTCTCTATGATTCTAGATCATCTGATGCCATCTTGTTGTGATAATAGCCATTGAAATACTACTTTTTGTTGTGATGGTTAAAAGTAACGTTTTCCATTTGTATTTTTATTATGTTCTTAGACTTTCTCTCCCTGACTTATCTCCCACTCTTTGAGGCATCTAGTAAGTGGTTGGCAAAGAATTAACTTATGTTTAGTACCTGTAATGTGCTAGGCATATACTAGACTCTTGACATACATTTTTTCATTTAATCACACACAAATCTTATAAAGCAGACGTTCTGATTTTTCAGGTAAAGAAACTAATAATTTAAGAGGTTAAGGAACTTGTCAATAGTCTTAAGGGATGGAAGAGAGACTTGATCCCAGGTTTAGCTAACACTAAGTCTATTATATGGTACTTGTTCATTTAATCTAGTCTACCATTAACTTCTAGAAGGCTTTTACTAGGTTAAATATTATTACATGCCTTTCTTTCCTTAAACCTCTCTCTGTCTCTCTTTTCTTTTGTCTCCTTCCCTCCTCCCTTTTCCCTCTTCTTTTTCTTTTCTTTTTATGTTAAGTGAAAAGATGAAAGACTGAGTACTTTTGACAGAAGCTTTTTGGATCCCTTCACTTCTTTATTATACTTTCAGGCATCCTTTCAAATGAATATGTATTAAAATAGCAACTTGCACAAATGTCAGCTGATGTCATCTCTCTGCTATAACTTTTCCAAGGAAGATTAAATCTGATGAGTTTTTGTTCCAGTGTTTTGACCTGAGGATTAAGGTAACAGGGCAAAAGATTTTGCCCAGACCTCAAAGTGGTCTTTGTCTCAGGCATAGGGCTCGAGCTTGACTTTGAGAGATAATGTCTGTTATTTAATTGGTGATGGCAAGAGCTATAGGGGACTCTTAGAAATCTTTTACATAGAAAAAGAAGCAAAGACTCAGAAAGATTAAGTCAGTTCCTTTGTTTCTAAAATGGGGACATTAATGACAACTATCTAGTAAATGTTATATTAAAAATTAATATTTTTATTTAGAATTATTCTTAGCACATGATAAGCATCACAGAGTATTTGAAAAATAAATGCAATTATTCATCTAAGATCAGAGAGTTAGAAAGTCACTATGATTCTCTGAATAAGCATACCTGGGTTCCAGTTCACTTGTATGACCTTGAACAAATCATCTAACCTCTGGAGAGTGCAGTTGGCTCAAGTTTGGAAATAGGTGATGTTTTTGACCTCATAGCATTATTCCGAGGGCTTAATGAATAAGCACCGGCAAAGTGTATGGCCGGGGATTGGAACCCATGCATGTGTGAGCTAGCATCAGACCAAGCAGTAACCTTCTCTCCTGACAAACTCAATGCCTTTTATAAATCTTGGAATGTTTACGTGATTGCAAAAGCAGAGATTTCGTGTCTATAATCTAACTGTTTCCTTTAGGGTTTGAGGACAGAATGTCTAATGTAGCTTAAGCCAACTTGAGAAAACCTGTATGACTTGAAAAAGAAACACATTCTGCTCCTCTTCCTGTTGACATCATCATCAGCTAGCATGTTGTCATTGTCTGAGCTTCATTTGTATTCTATAAAAATCATAAATTAGGTAGGTAGGTGGAAGTCTCTGTTTTCATTTGAAAGAAGATACTCTAAGCATAGTATTTCATTATCTCCTCTTATTTTGATTCTTCTCTTTGCCCTTCTAGGGCCTGGAGTCACTCAAGATCTCAACTCTGATTCTAACTCAGCCATAAGTATGATGGCTGAATGACCTTGAGCTAAACACTTGCAATATTTTTAACATTTAGTAACCTCTATTTCCTTGATTTACTTAAAAAAATCTGTTATTTTTTATTAGCTTTTAATCTTGGAACAGTTTTAGATTTACAGAAAAATTATGAAGATAGCACAGAGAGTACTCACATACTCCTCGCCCAGTCTCCCCAGTTATAACCATCTTCTATTATAATAGCATATTTGTTATAATTAACGAATGAATCAACCAAAGTTCTTACTTGATTCAGATTTCTTGTGTTGTTATCCAATGTCTTTTTTTCTGTTCCGGTAGCCAATCCAGGATACTATGTTATACTTAGTCATTGTGTCTTCCTAGGCTCCTTTAGGCTGTGACTGTTTTTCAGACTTTCCTTGATTTTGATGACCTTGGCAGTTCTGAGGACTACAGTTTGGGTATTTTGTAGAATGCTCCTCAATTGGGAACTATCTGGTGCTTTTCTCATGATTAGATCAAGGGAATGGGTTTCTGGGAGGAAGGCCACAGAGGTGGCAAAGTGACATTTTTGTCACATCATATAAAGAGTGTGTACTATAAACATGACTTATCGATATAGATGCTAACCTCATTTATTTGGCTGAGGAATTGCCTGTCAAGTGTTTTCACTGTGAAGTTACTCTTTTCATGGGCTGTCCAAACTGAACCTTTTGGAAAGAAGTTGCTCTGTGTAGCCCACACCTAAACAGTGAAGAATTATGCTTCACCTCCTTGAAAGCAGAGTTTGTCTTTTTCTGCTCACCAATATGAACTCTGACCTGGTCAGGCAACCACATTGTCTACTATATATGACATTTTGTTCAAATCCTACCCCTTGCCCTAGAACTTTAATTTTTCTGGTCTCTTTCATCTAGCCTTTCCTAATCTCATCCTTCCCAATCTTTCCATCTTTGGACTCCTTTATTTTTTTAAAAAATGATTTTATTTATTTATTTTTAGAGAGGGAAAGGGAGAAAGAGGGGAAGAGAAACATCAATGTGTGGTTGCCTATTGCATGCCCTCTACTGGGAACTGGCCTGCAAGCCAGGCATGTGCCCTAACTGGGAATCGAACTGGCAACCCTTTGGTTCGCAGGCCTGCACTCAATCCACTGAGCTACACCAGCCAAGTCATCTTTGGACTCCTTTAAAGGTTTGTACCCTAATGCAGCACTTGAATTAGCATCATTTTGTAGATGCTTAAAAAATAAGGCCTCTGTGTTTGCTGATTTATTTACTATCTCATTTTATTACAGATATGATGTGAAACATTTTCCTTGAATACATTGAACTTAATAAGATAAAACACAATTAAACACAAGCCTATGTGGATGAGGACAGTGGAACAAAGAAGAGATTAGGGTAGAAAAAATAAGATGTAGGCAGAGGTGAGGTTATGGGATAGCGTAGTGATAAAATTCTCTACTTTTATTTTGGAACTTGTGGTACATTGGTATAAAACTTAACAGTTTTCAAAGTACCTTGCCATGCCTTATTTTGTTAAAGAGAAAAATTGCATCATTATGTCAATGTTTTCATTTTTTTCTCCAGGGTAGAAACTCTAGATTCAAAGAGTGCTCAAAGTAGTAAATAATAGAAAAGAGAAAGGAATCTCAGTGTATGAAAGTTCAGGGTCATTCCACGTATACTCCATTTCACAATAGGGTTGGGAAGGCTTTGTGAGGAAGGGGCCATGTTTTGCCGTTGTTTTGTTCTACCATATTCTGCTAATTTGGTATTAGGCACCTGTCATGCCAAATATACGCACATTGATTTGAAGACCATCTCATTTTGCACTGGAGTCTACAAACCGTGTGGCAAGGTGGGTTAATGAGAATTTAATGGAGCAGAATAGAAAGACTCAAACTTGAGTTTTGTTTGTGTTGCTTTGAGGAAGTAGTTTTTCATCCTCGGGGATAAAAGACTAACTCATGCATTTTCCAGACTGATTTTATTTCCTTAAAAGATAAAAATGCTATCTGATAATTCTTGGACCTAAACTATTTTATGCATATTAGTTCACCATTACATTTCCTTGTCAAAGAGAGAATATGGAGAAAGACAAGTGGACAGTGGTCCGAGGACTGAACATAAGGGCAATTTTACTTAGTTAGTTAGGAGGAGATAAGGGAGTTTCCATGAGATTAGGAAGCCTGCTTGGACTTCTAGGCCCCTTGAATTAGTTAGAACTTCTCCCAGGAGCACACAGGAAATGTCAGGGCCTTAAAAAGGTCAGAGTTTAGGACCATGGCCTGGGAACCAGTGTCTCTGTGAGGGGCTGGTGATTTTGTGGCTTGTGCAAATGGGGAGAATCAATGCTATGTGACAGATTGAGTAATGGTGATGACTGTAAGTGGCCAGAAGTAAAGGTGCCTTCCTAATTTTTGAATAATCCCAAGAACTTCTAGCATGTCCCAAGGTTATACATATGACTAATCAGCATAGATAAGGGAGAGTTTGAAAGGATATAATTTCATTTGCAAATACAGAGAAATAGGATCTTTCTTGCACCTAAGGTGTTGAGGAACCATCCATACTCATTACACCAGCTAAGTGCTACATATGTCAAGTTCCACCTGCTGTTAAGAAATATGTTTTTGTCCCCTGAGTAGGCAACATGGAATTGTTCTTCATACCTACATGTCCTTTATGATATCCCAGAAAACTCGTTAAAGCTACAGAATTGTGAGTTCCATTACAGATGTATTGAATCAGAATATTGGTGCTAGAATGGGACATAGATATTTGTGTTTTTCCTGTCCTGTCAGCTCTGCTCTGATCAGTAAATTGCTAGTTAAGACTTTCTAATCAGGTGATAAAACATGGGCTCTGGTTCAGAAAAGTCAGAGTTTTAATTGAAGCTAAGGCACTCATTCTGGACAAGTTACCTAATTTTATGAATTCCAGAATCTTTTCCACAACGGGGATAGAAATATCTACCTTTTATGTATGTGGGGAGATTTAGTGGGATACCATATTCAGAGTTTTTACATCAGTGCTTAGCATGTAATAGATGTTCAGTAAATATTAATCCATCTCTTGTCCATTTAAGTTTTCTGTTTGACCTCAAGATGTCATTCCATCTAGGTAGCCAAGTGTTCTTGGAATTTCTGAGTTAGTTCATCTCTTTGGTGTGTAATCTGAATGTACTCCTTCCTCATCAGCCTGACCATGGCTTCATGTGAAATTGTCCTAGATCCTGACTGGCAGGTAAGAACACTAAGAATGACCTGTTGAGAGGACTATGCCCTAATCTTTGCTCCACTAGAAGCCGCTGGAGGGAGCACAACTGAAGATGATGAAAAGATGGCTTTTTCTGAGCTGGAACCTTTGCTGACAACTTCATATGAAAACGAAGACTCTTGTGTTTTTCAGAAATGATACTGTAGCTAGATTATGCCATTGATCAAGTTTAATCAGGAAGGAAATACCTATTTTGATTGTGTTAACTTTTGGTTCAATGCTTACAGATGGGTTTATTCAGTGTTCAAGGGTAGACAGGCAGGTGGCTTTCTAAAATGGAAGGAATTCGGAGATAAAGTTAGCAGACCTGGGCTTGAGTTCTTTCTCTCCTCCTCCCTTCCTTCCTTTAATTACATGAATTTTGATAATTACAAATTACTACTCTTAACCTCACTTTGTCTTTTTATAAAATGAAAATGGCAACTTCTGCCTTAACTGTCTTTCAAGGACTTTTATGAAGATTGCATGAGATAATGTCTCATTTTATAAATGATGAATTCCTATGTGGGAATACACACAGGATTTATTTTTCATGTTTATGTCTTAGATGACTCAGGAGTGAGGATGTGTAAGGAAAGAAACAGTTCTCCATTTATTGATTGCCCATTCATGCAGTCATTTATCATTAAGCAAATATTAATTAAAAACTATAATAGAGTATATGTTCTACTAAACCCTTGCATTTGTATTATTTCATTTAATTTTTATATGATCCCTAGAAGGTAGTTATTATTATCTTCACTGAGAAATTTGAGATCCAAAAAAATGAGTAATTGGACCAAGGTCACACAGCTGGTGGCAAAGTTGAGATGCTAGCCTGAGTCTGTCTAACCATATTCAAGAACAGGAAGTACACAAACTCAAAGAGAATTGGTTTTTTTAAAGGTGTTAAAACCTTGAGGTGTTTCAGATATCTCAGCAAGATCCAGCATTGAATAATAAAAACTTTGTCCCTCTCATCATGTCTGCAAATTTTCATCTAGTAAAATTAGACATTTCTTAACCCTTGTCCTAAACTGGTAAAGTCATGAAAACCTAGTTTAAAACCTGTGTTTGACAAAATGATGACTTAGATTCTTCTGTCAGTTTCAGCCCACCCACCAGTCACCAAGTAGAACAAGATGTGGAATGATTTGGTGAAGAAGGTGACAAAGACACCTGAGACACTGGGGCGACTGCTAAGGACTCCATCAGTTTCTATCATTCTCAGCATGGCAGGGGAAGAAGCAGGATGTATCCCAGGATAATTGTAGCTCCATAACTAATTGTCACCGTGAGAACCTTAGGATGGTGAAATCGCACTGTCAATTCGAAATTACAATTTAGGTCCCAACTATGAGCTACATAATTGCAGAGCCCAGGCCCCCTCTCTCTTCTCTTCTTTCTTTGGTTCTCTTCTTGTCTTGTGGTGGGATGAGGTGGGAGGGGGAGGTTCTCAGATGAACTCATGTCAATGTAGGCTTTGGGTCAAAAGGTCTTCATGGAATCCATCCTGAATTTCTACTCTTACTTCTCCCCTTGGGCCCTTACTCCTATCACAGGTGCTTCTCTTCTTCTAAGCTCTTGACTTCAGCATCCTCTTCACTTTGGACTACAAGAACTGTTTCAGCTTCAATATGTGAGGCCACATGGTTTCTGCTTCCAATGTTCTGCTTCCTCTTCATCATCAGTTAATGACTTCTAGATAAATCTATTCATCCAAGACCTCATTTGTTTTGGTACCTAAGGGAGCCAAACTGAGGCTCTTAGAATTATCATGTTATGGAGGGAAATAAAGTGAAGCAATGAATTTCATCATTTTTTTTATCCAGTAGTTTGCATTTGCACCTGGGGAGAAGGATTCCATGGCATTGCTACTTGAGTCCTAAGATTTTTGGCATCTTTTGGTTTACATGCAGCTTTTTTTTTTTTTTAAACCAGCCACAGAGGCTTGCTTGTGATCGCTTTAAGAACATTCTGCACATTGCGATCACAAACATTATTTCCCATTCCACTCTCAGGTTCCAATATGGCATTTTGTCCCCGATGTGTCACATTTGGTTTTTTTCTTTCTCTTGAAATTTTATATGCTGACTCTAAATAACACTAAGGAGTCTAGGCCTTGAAAATATACCAAATCTTGTTGTTTTGTTTAGGAGATTACCTTCAGGGCCATGGGTAAGATGAGTGAGTATATTTGGAATTGCCAATAATTGGGACAGGAAATAAGGTAGATCTTGGGACTAGAATGTGACCTCTATAAAGGCAGGGATTATTTTCTGTGCATCCTTGAATCAGGTGTCAAGAACAGTGTCTGGCTAGTACAAGGTACTCAATAAAAATCTGTTGAATGAATGCTGAATGGATGATGAGTTAATAAAGGGTACAGGGAGAGTAATTATTGACCTAGGGATCAAAGAGAGAAGCAGGGGAAAGTGGGAATCTGTTCTGGAGGTTGCTGAGAGGTGGACAGGGGTGTATGAATTGCCTTTGATCTTATGGAGACAGGCAAATATGAACACTACCACTTCCAGCTGAGTCCAGTGGCAGAACAAGTAACAGCATCAGCCCCAGTGTGGCGGAACCCTGGATTCTTATGGCCAAATCTTTTTTTGTTCTTGCCTTGCTAGGAGATGGTGAGAAGAAGCAAGACTGACCTTTTGGAGTATAATAAAGTAGTGTTACACCTACCTCCCTATCTTGAGATCTAGTTTTGGGTACAATGTGTGGCTGATGGTAGAATCTTTTCTAATTGTGCCAACCTGTCCTGTGGATGAGTCTCACAAAAATATCCATGAGTATGTGTGGATGTAGGTCATTAGAACTTGAGCTATGGTATTGAACTCAAGGCAACTCATCTCATGTGACCATACCAGGTTACAGCATCAAGAGAAAATGGCTTACTCCCTGAAGCAGGATACGTTTTTCTTGAACCAATAATGGTAGGTGTGTCTAAGTCACACCTGCAGACAGGGACTTCCAACTGTGAGGGATGCTATAGATCAGTGACAGTAACAAGAGCTAAGAAGAGAATGGTATCCTGGTACACAAGGCAGCTTTTACATCCTCTTGCCCCAACATTATTATAATTCTTTGGACCAATGCCAGCCAAACAAACAAACAAACAAACGATAAACAATGCTGGAGTTCTTGGAGTGACCATGGATTTCTGAGAGCTCCCTAGATGGGTTGAATTATAGCCAGGCCTATAAAGCATTGTTTGGATACATCATTCATAAATTATGAAGGGTTAGAAAGGATATTCTTGAAGGTTTTTCAAACTATATGTGTTCAGGACCCTTCATTTCTTCCTCACCACCCTAGGCAATTCTAACCACCATGCCTGTCTCCCCCCAATTTGAGAAATATGGCACCAGGTGATTTCAAATGCCTCTTCAGATAAAATATGTCCATGGTTACCCTTTTCTACAGTAGTGGGTTTTTTCTGATCAATGGATTCAACCAGATTATAGATGGAGACCTTCTTTTATTTTTTTAATTTTTCAACGTCGGTTTCAGAGTATTGAGTTCCTTATCCATTGGGTTTGCACATGGTCAAATTCCCCACAGAGACCGGTAGGATGGTCTTGATTTCAGCTGTGTGAGTGCCCACAGCCCGCCTATTGTTCTTAAATCCTCAGAGCAGTCAAACTTCACTGAAACTCAAACTATTGAACTGGAATGAAATTCTGTTCTTTTGCTTATACATTAAGTTTGACAGGGTATGAATAATTTAGAAGATGATCTGAAGAACAAAGGAATAAAATTTCAGTGAATTAACATTTGTGTGGAGGGATTAGGCCCTGCCAAAGGTGATTTTCTTGACTCCCTAAAAACCAGGGCTGTGTTGAAGGGTACACAGACAACCCTAAGAAATTGGAGCTGTAGTATCAGGATGTGTTCACTCCCGAAGACTCCCAAATAGAAATGACTCCTCATGTATACAGCCTTGTAGACCAGATTAGACACCCATGATGTCAGAAACTGGCTGCACAGGAAACAGGGGACTTGCCAGCTTAGTGCTGTTTAATATTAATTAAACTTAATATAACTCAGTTATCTATTTTTCATCTATTCCCAGACAGAATACCAGACAGGAAATAAATCTATATTCATATTATATGCATACTTAAATTACATAATCATAAATGTATTCATAATTATATATTCAGATTATGTAATATATATATAACCATATATTTTAGATTTCTGACTATTTCTAGAATAACAGAATAGGAGGAATAGATATGGCAAATTAATAATCTTCATGAAATTATATACCTGGGGAATTCACAGGAGGATGTATTGATATAAACATTATTAATACAAATATACATTCTCAGTATGCTGTGAAGAAGGCTAAAACACTGTTATGTTCATTGCACAGTAAACTTTTAGGAGTGGAAGTGATTAAAGCCACTCTGAATTTTGTGAGAAGACATCACAGAGGAGGTGACTTCCCAGCTGCATTTCAAAGCATGTCTAGGAACGAACAACATCTTTGGGAAACACAGTTACTGAGGTGGTGCTCTCTTGGATAGGTACCCAGTAACACATAAGGACAAAAGGAGGATGGCAATCTTGCTGAATACGCAGTGCATTAAAACTTGGATGATTTTCCCTTTAAGAAAATGATTATATATAAAAAACAGAATTATTGTCCTTTGCTCATCTGTTAAAAACATGTAATATTTATAGCAGGGCAAGAAACATCCAATTTCTACCGAACAACCTAATTTCTATGACAGGTAGTCTTTTGAACACTTAGATGTTAAGCATAACTGAAAAGATTGGCATTCCCAGCATCAGTGCTAATGTAGCCAACATGGACATTGGTTGTACATATGGGAACCCATAGAAGTCAAGGTGGAAGGGGCAGAGAACACGGGTCCAGGGTCCTAGTTGTGCCCTGAAACTTACCCCACAGAGCTCAGGTTTCCTTAGATATAAAATGAGGGGTACATCTGTACCTCACACGCCAGGAGCCAATAAATTTAGTGGGGACTTTTGAAAATATACAGATTCTGAAGAGTCAACTCATGATCTATGAATAGAGTAAGACCTAAGAATGTGCATGTATAAAATCTCAGGAGAGATTGCTGCTTCCAACTGAGGCAGAATAGTGGGGACTATGTTAACTCTCCTGCAGAAACAAGTTAAAAACCAGACAAGATGAAACAATGGTTTTTAAGACATTGGACATCAGACCACAAAGAACAATGATCCCTGAATGAGAGGAAACAAATAGGAGAGCCCTATGACTATTTCAGATTACTGTCTTGAGAGAGTTTCCAGGTTGTGTTGCTGGTGGTCTCCCTGGGTTGGGGAAATGGACTTGGGAGTCTGAGAAGCCACAGTGGTCAGAGTTTGCAGAGTAGAGCACTGGAGAAAGGGGGAGCAGCATGCAGAGGGAACCCTGAACACTGCAGATGGTTCCCTCTCTAGTCTTTGGCTGAGTACCAATGAATGAATGCATGCATGTGAGAAAAATGTACAAAGGCAGGGGAAAATGCAAATCAACTCTGGATAAACACTCTCAGCAAACTAGGAAAATAAGAAACATACTCAATCTGATAAAGAGCATTTATGAAAATATAAAACTTTATAGTTGAGGTTATACTTAATGGTGGAAGCCAGACCTATTTCCTCTTATGATCAGAACCAAGGCAAGGATATCTGTTCTCTTCGCTTTTATTCCTTATCAAACTGTGGTTCTAGCTAGTGCAATTAGGCAAGAAAAATGAAAGTAACTGCATCCAGATTGGAAGGGATGAAGTGAACCTGGTTTTATTATCTATGTAGGAAATCTAATGGAATTTACAAAAAAAGCTATCAGAACTAACAGCTGAGATTAACAAAGTTTCATGATACAAGAGTGTAAACTAAATGATAAAAAAAGCATTGGTAAGTATGGCACTTATATTAGGAATTTGGTAATGTTAGAAATATACATGGATTTCAAACACACCCAGTCCCAATGTTTTCTTTTATAATTTAGAATAAAAGAATTCCCTTCTGAGAGGAATAATATAAGTCATGAAATTTGTTCCATTTTCATTATTGCCATGGTTACCTGGAAGCTCAGAACCAATTAAAAAGCATAGTCCCAACAATTCTAAAGTGCCTTCAAGTTTATCTAATTCATCTTTCCTTTGATGTTAGAATACTGTTTCAATTCATTTTCCAATGGATTGCCTATTTCTTTTTTAGGAGAGGGAAGAAGGAAAATAAATAAATATACATATATAATTTGTATACCTGCATTCATAACATTGTTATTTATATCTAGAACATCCTAGTTATGTACTCATTCACAATCGTTCAATAAACATGCATAAACTACTGAGGCAGACCCTGTGTAACCCCCTAAATGCCTTCATTATTGCATAACTACCCAGCATCTGCGAATGTGTGCCTATGTCTGATTCCACCGACTCCTAGTCTTTAGGACTTTGAGTTGAAGGGAAACCCATCCTTTTTGGGGCCAAAGAAGATGAGGGTATTCGTTAATTAAATTCCTCATAGGTGTTTTTCTTGGAGTGGTTATAATGAATCCAGAGTAAAGTTGTTTGGGCAACTGTTTTGTGGACTGTTACTAGCCTGTTTTTTAAGCTTGTGAATAAAGATGATTGAGAATGTAAATCAACAGCTGAGGTCCAACAGATTTTATTCTTGCTCTTCCAAAGAGGCCGGGCACTAATTGATAATACAGTACTCTTTCATTTATGTTTGAATAATAAAGCAACACTTATAGCTCAGCCCTTGGACGATTACATATATTATTCATGATTTCAAAATGTAATAAGGGTACATAATATCAGCTTCCCAATTAAAGTTTATGACCAAGCTTGGTGATGGTTATAGTTTTTGGCAGAGATTTTTAATTTTCTTCAAATGCTTTCTTGGGATTCATGAAACAACTTCCAGCATAAACATGTTTAGCTTGGGGGAATGGGAGGGGCGGAAACTAACATGCACATGAAGATGATACATACAAGGCCTGTCCAGAAAGTACCCAGCCACCCGCTATGAAAAATAGAGACATTTACTGAAGAAGAAACAAGATACAAGAAATATTATGCGTAGGACAATGACTCCTCAGTCTCCTTCAAAGTAGGCACCTTGGGACCTCATGCAGTTCTCCCAGCGTCATTAGCATCTGCAGCACAGTGCTCCTTCTGCTCTGGTAGGAGAATCCGCAGAACAAATTTTGCCACTACACGTTCCATGCCAAGATCCGGTGTCAAAATCTCAGACAAGGTAGATTTTGGAATCCCCAGGTCAGATTCAGTTCTTGCACTGTCAGCTGCTGACCTTAGTTGATTGCAGCCTGTACACGTTCACCATTCTCAGGTGTTCTGCTTGGTGTAGGCCTTCCAGAATGTGGATCCCTTTCAACAGATTCTCAACCATCTTTGAAGTGTCTGAGCCACAATTTTATTTGTGCTGCACTCATGGTATTGTCCCTGAAAGCCTTCTGAATCACCTGAATGGTTTCTGTGGAGGAATGTACAAGCTTAATGCAAACTTTGATGCAGATTCATTACTTTACTCGCTCAGTCATTTTGAATGCGATGACCACACAGTACCCATGCTCACTCAGTGGCATCTACCACCCCCACTGACTAGCGCAGTAAAGTTGTCATTGTTCATGCACACACATTCCAGTCCACTCTCCTTGGCTGCCAGGTCACACTGATGTCATGAAAACCATTTTTGTTATATTAACAATGGCTGGACTTTTTCCAGACAGACCTCATATGTGCAAAAACTATTCAGGTGATGAATGTGAGAAAAACTGACAAGAATCCTACTTAAAAAATGATTTTTAATCAAAAAATCCTTTAAGGGTTCACATGTACTTGAGAAATTGGCTAGTGAGCATTTTTTAAGTGAGTATCTATCAATTTTGTGGTTAGCTAATGTGCACTGATGCCCTTTCTTGGCATTAAAATAATATGTGCCAATAAAACCATTTTTACTAGATAACAAAAGTAATCCTCACTTGGAAAGGCTTCACATTGGATACTTCATAGAAACCTAGGGTATTAAGCAATTATGTAGAATTGAAAGGGGCCCAAGACCATTTGCTCCAACCTCTCTACTTTCCAGAAAGGGGTTCTGAGGCCCAGAGACTCTGTAAATGTCCTGAGCATATGATCAAGCCAAGAGTTCCCCACCATTGCCAGGGCCATAGAGAGGGTCCTTCCATAGTGGCCTTCCCTGCACTTATTTCTCGCTAAAATAACCCTTTTCTGATACTTTTTCTTCATCAGGGAGACAGCATGGTACAATTTAAAAGTCTGGACTTCTGAGTCACAGAGGCTTGGGTTCAAATTCAGATTACTTTGTCTTTTTTTTTTTTTTTTTAGTTTAACCTCCAAAATCTTGATTCCCATATAATTCTATGGTCAGGTAATAGCCATCCTATCTCTAAAATACATGAAGAGGTTCTATAACCTGGAAATCATAAAGATGACCAAGGAAACCTGTGAGAGCTGAGCCCACTCTGCCATGAGAACACACAGTGTATAACACATGGTCGGAGTCAATTAGCTTTGCAGAACAAAGTGCCTTTCAACGTCCTTCTCCATCTAGTGCCCACTGGTGCACTGTTCTCATCTAGGGTTGCTAAGGAAGAGATCTCTGGCTTCTCATGCTGAATCTTTTTCACTGTGACCCATCCTTTCCTTTCCTCATATAGGTTAGCTTGCACCAGAATATGTGCTTCTCAGTCCCTTATGTCAAAGCTAGGAAAAGCCACATGATACTATAACTCGCCCTCTAGTTCAGTGTGCTCAGCTCTTATTTTAAGCCTGTGAATTCTGAAGCCCATGACATGGTTCCTCTGTAAAAGTCACTCGGTAGGGTGGTGCTGTCCAGTAGAAATTTCTGCAGGGATGAGAATATTCTCTGTCTTCATGGACCACTTGCCTTCCATGGCTATTGAGCACTGGAAATAGGACTAACATGATCAATGAGCCGAATTGTTTACTTTGCTTAATTTGGGTGAATTTAAATTGAAATAGCCACGTGTGAGTAGAAGCTATTATATTGGATAGTGCAAGTCGAGAGGTTAGATGGGTAGATATGGGGAGCGTGCCTCTCCAATTTTCTTCCTTCTCTTTCCTCCTTTTCTTCCCACTTTCCTCCTTTTTCTACCTCAAGGTTTTTTTTTTTTTTTTTTAATGCGATTAAGTAACCCAGGTCACATAAGGCTTCTTCCAAGGAAACATATTTTGCTTTTTAATGGAATCCTTCTGGAGAGGATTCTTAAACTGGAAAAAAGAAGGTCAGGCTCCATAGAATTCTGGAGGTTAAGGGGTTCTGTGGTTATGTGTGCCCTCTAAACCACCCCTCATAGGTAAGTGTCTAATCTGCCAGTTTAAACACAAAGCATCATTGAGCATCTCTTGTGTTACTGACTTTGACATTTCTTGATATGTGGAGTAATATTTTATCCTCTTTAATAACCTGATACAGATTTTAATGCCAGTAGCTTTTAAGACATTTTAAGTCATCAAGTGCTTTAAGTCATTAGCTCTAGATTCTCTTCTTAAAATGGGTAATAATTGTTAAAGGCTTTGATCATCCACCTCTGGTCTCCCCATCCCCATGTGTTGTGTGAGTGTAGATACTACCCACATCATAATTGTGTGTTCACTCTTTGTACAAACACCATGCTTCCTTCAATTTACTAGTACTGGAGAAAAATAAAGAAGAAGAAACACGATGAATATGGGCATTTGTACAAGACCAAGTATTTTACAGGTAGCTTACAAAATAGGTAGGTAGCTTAGGAAGCTTTCCTGATTTCAACAGAAATTTCCCATGTCTAGTGTCTAGTGTCTAGTGTCTAGTGTCTGACTTGGAGATTTTGTTTCAGGAAGTCTTTGTCTCTTAGCTTCTCAAGTTGCATCCCTCACCCATGATTTTTGAATGGACCACCAGTGGCTGTCAAAGCCCAGCCCTGTTCCTTCCGGATTTGACTTTCTAGACACCAGCTGGCTCATGACCTAGCTAGGTGGGAGTCACAAGTCACAGGCTCCTTGGTAGCTGAGTTCAGGGTTGCTTCCTAAAGCTGCTGCTCAATAAATCGCCTCCCAAAACTGCATCCAGATATGCAATTTAACCCACTATGATGACTGTAGTAATCCATTCAGCACTTCCCAACTCCTCTGGGAATAGCTGTCTGAAGTACCCTTTCCATATTTTTTCCTGATGATGTGAATGATTTGTTTCTTGCACCCTCTAAAAATTCTGGACATCTAGAGTGGTTTAGCACCAAATTAGTTTGTACCCACTAATTAGCAATTTTATCAGTTAGCCCAAACATTTTAAGAGAATCATAGTGTACATAAGGAAAACCGTTATCTATTCATTCATTAATATTTTAGTGCTTCCTGTCATAGGCCTTCTGTCTGGGTCCGTTTTTTCCCCACTTAACAGCAATAAGAATTATTAGCAAGTTGCCAATACCATTCTTATGTGTAGGTGAGGGAACTGAAGCTTAGGGAGTTCAAGAAAATTTTGTAAGATCTCAGAGCTCAGGATACTGTAGCCGACACACAAATCCAGGTCTATATGGCCCCCAGGAGAGCTTTTTCCACTTCTTGTACATTTAATCCTCTTTAAAAATCAAGCTGGTGTGAAGTATCAAAGTATTTAATTTATACTTCATATTTGGATTCCAGGTTTCTTTACCAGGGAGTTTTATCTATTCATTAGAGCAGGTTTGACAAGACTTGAAAATATAGATACTTGTTTGAATTAGTTTGTGTCTTTGAAGAAAATGTATTTCTTTAACAGTATCACACAGTATAATTTTTCATGAAATAAAACATTTTATCATCCAATTAGTCCTCATTATGGAGTTTAAAAAATATGTGGGTATATGTGTATATTTTCCCCAATGCACACACACATAAGTCCAGTCTTGAAATTTTACTTTTGTTCCTGTGTTTTACTTTTTAGAATAAGAAAAATATCTCATTTTTGAAGTCTTTAATTTAAATAGTCAGTTCCCAGTTTGAATTCATCTAGCAGTTTCCCACCCAACTTTAACAAAGACAGTTTATCCCTGGGGCCTCTGTCTTTCATCCTGTTAAATGGGAATGCTACTGTTTGTCTACTTTAGTCTCAGGGAAGTAATAATTTATGGACGGGTTAACCTAACCAATATTTAGACCTTGGAAATGAAGCCTGGTTCCTTACTGAGAATACTTTCTTTTTTTGACCTCTGTCACTTGTTATTCAATAGTGATAAATAAATTACCTGCTCATATAACCTCTATATCATGCCTGGTGTTAATATTTGAAGCATTCTCTTCACCATGGAGAATCCAGAATCCTTTTTTCCTTATTTAATTGCACAGAATATTTCATTAGGCTTTGCATATAATTTGTGAAAGAACAAAACCTATAGCAGTATTAGATAAGCCTGTTTTAAGGAAGCTGCTACAACTGTCATTGCAGAATGACCACAAGGTGGCAAGGCAGTACCTTAGAACCCCAGGGCTAAGCAGAAGCCCTGAGCCCTTGTGTTAGTGGTTGATCTTCTCATGGCTCAGACACATCGAGGTCAAGTGTCTGCCAAGGTGAGAGCTGCCAAGGGTTCCACCAGCCCCTCAACTAGGAAACCACTTCTTAACAGTGTTTTCTAAAAGGCAGTAACAATAACACTCTTATTTTAGATCCCACGCAAGAATCTAAAACATACAGTAGTTTTGTAAGAGGGTGCAGCCAGGGAGTCCCCCAAAGAAGGATTTGTAATGAAGTCCAGAAAATATTAAAAATATGGGAAGTCCTCACCCCCACAAGTCTGAACTGGGGGATGGGACACATGGAGCAGGGCCATTGAGAGTTGTTTTGCATAGCAACAGTTTTGCAAATAACCTCTAGAATGTTCATTTAATGTATCTATAACTTTTGACTGGTTTCATGGATATGTTAATAGCTGTGGCCATGCTTTGAGTCAGGGAGATGGGAGTGACTTCCACCCAGGATGTAACTGGGAGGCAACTCCCCCTGGTGACAGAGCCTGCGGGAGAGCTTGGAGATGATTGGCTCTACAACACAGGGCCACACCTGCCCAGACTTACTATGGCAGCTCAGAAAAGCTGGAAAAATACAGAATGCTGGCCAATGTAGCTGATCTTGGGAGGAGTTGGAAATGGGGCTGCAAAGAAAGACTGGCACTGGGATTTAAACCCATGCACGGCAGCCATGACAAGAAAAACCACGTGGCTTTGGCAGGGGAGAACCATGTGTCTTTGGGTCTCCCTTTGTCACACAGCTTAGGAAGCTGAAAAGCAAGATGCAGTGGTGATGGAGAGCTCTCTCTTAGCAGTTTGAAAGAATGAAGGACATATTCTGTGGGTAGGAAAGGGGTGAAAGGACTCTTGCTGGTGGGCCATGCGGTGCCATGTGGATTTGGATTAAGAATTGGAGATCGTGGTGGTGACACAGCTGATGGTGCTATTAACCGAGGGAGGCCTGCCAGCTGAGCACGGATTACTGGGAAGAACCAGGAACTACATGAGCCACAGACTTCTGTTTCTTTTCCTAAGATATGGTACCCCAGATCAGGCAAAGGGGGGAAGGAAGGTTTGTGGGTATTTGTGGGTGTTTTAAGGAACTTTGGGATTTTAATGAAGACCTTAAGTCATTACTCTTAAGTCTGTATAATT
Organism: Carollia perspicillata; assembly: GCA_004027735.1. Taxonomy (NCBI): domain Eukaryota; kingdom Metazoa; phylum Chordata; class Mammalia; order Chiroptera; family Phyllostomidae; genus Carollia; species Carollia perspicillata. The sequence goes on along the minus strand of PVKM010013974.1, from coordinate 740 downwards.
TTTGAATAAATAATTCCTTTCCTTTTCACCAATCTCTGACATTAAGAGCTATAATTTCCTGAGAGCAGGCAAAGCAAACCTAGTACAGGGGGACCCCATGAGAAAGGGGGGTCCATTAGGTAATATTGTGTGACCTCTTCTCCGGTTGCCAATCAAGGAAACTCATGGGAGGCCACATGCACAGTAAAGTAATACAACTACTTGTACATGTGCAATGAAAGCCTGCCAAAACTAGCGAGGAAGGATCTGCCCTATAAGAATAAAATTCCCCCAGCCCATGAGGTCAATCTCTGCTTCGAGTTGGCCTGCTCCCATATTCTCTGCTACAAACTCTGTGTGTTCGGTTCAGTTTTTTGTCCAGATCACCAAGAACCTGGTTACCTGTGCCCCGCTATGACAGAGTTTAAAAAAGGAGTGGAGGGGTGGAAATTTCCCTTATTTTCCTACTGCTTAAAGTCATTAGTTCTCAACCTTGATTGTATTATACATTAGAATATACTGGGGAACTTTCAAACCAACCTGATTCTAAAGTGCATTCAGAGGACTTCCGGCCAAGATGGAGGCGTAGGTGGAAGCACTGTGCCTCCTCTCACAACCAAGATTAAGGACAACAAATATTTATAAACAATAACACAGCCAGAACACAGAAAATTGAAATTTCGGAAGTCCTCGAACATTCAACCCAACCGGTAAGAGGGGCGGAGTCCGCAGGCGGCAGAGAGATAAAGCAGCAGAAAAAA
>PVKM010013973.1:25000-29605 GCA_004027735.1 Carollia perspicillata | reverse complement strand
AAGAATGAGGCAGAAAAAATAAGTTTCCCGGTGATGGGAAAGCGGTGGGAGCTGAAGAGAAACAAGTAAAGGAAGCTCTGGCTTGCAGCATCATCCTACCAATTGGTGTTACGTAAAGGGACGCCAGACGTTCTGATCCAATCAGAGGAAGGACGAACCCGACAGCAGTGGTACCATTAGTGTCCCATGTTTGACTTTCACGGCTGACTCTTCAGGCTGATACAGGGCAATGCTTCAGCTAATTTTTTTGTAAAGTCATGTACATGTTACTCTTCTGACCACATATGTATTGGAAACCATTCTCAAATGTCTTTTAGACCAGAGAATACAAAATGTTTGGATGTGAAACCTTTAGGTCACAGTATTACTCTTCCAAAACTCTTGGATATTTTTCATTATTTTAGAATATTTACTTGTAATGTCTGAAGCTGGCTGAATACATTTTTCCTTAATCAATAGCTCCCCCCATTTAGTTTTTAAATTATTGACCATTTGTTGTAATTCAAAAGTTTGTCAGTATGAGTTATGTATGTCTCATCAATTGTTCTATCTTGAGTTCAGTTGAATCACTTAAATCAGTATGTGCAGGTCCATCAGTTAAGTTTTCTTCTATAACATCTTTATTTACTGCTTCTGTTTCCTATCGTTTGTTTCCTTTTTCAGGAACACAAATTAAACATCTTAAAGCTTTGTTTTGGTCTTATTAACTATCATGTTCTCTTTCATAATTTTCATCTCTTTATTCTCTTAGTCTAGGAGAGCTTCTCAAATTCCTCCACATCACTAATTAATTTTCTGTATTATCATTACTATAGTTCAATATTTCTGATACCTTTTAAAACATGGGCTTTAATTGTCCTGTTATACCTTTAATGTCATTGAATTTTTTAGCTTATCTATCATCCTTTTGTATTTCATTCTGTTTTTAATTGTCTGCTGATGCTGCTTCATGGAGATTCACTGTTGCATTTTACTGAGTTTAGCTAACAAGTTTCAAAATGTCTCTTGAGCCTTACAAGACATTACTTTTAGAAACATAGGCTCTTTAAGCCTTCAAGTTGGTAATTCCTTTCCCTTATTTCACAGTATTTTTGTAACTTACTGTTTTGTTTTATTTCTACTTTTTACAAGTTTTTGAATGAGACACCCCCTAACTCAGTGACTATCAAAATAAGGATGGATGGATTGCCCTAAACCACACTCTCTGGTGAGTCAATGACAATAACATTTCCTTCCAGACTCACAGCTAGAAAGGAACTTAATGTGCCCAGATTCCAATACGCTTTCTAAAGGGCATTCAGTCTACTGAGGTGGCAATTCCTTCTCCTCCTGCTTGGTCCTCTAAAACTCTGAGAAGCTATAATAGACAACAGCATAAACGTCCTGTTATAAACCATATCCAGACTATCTCTGTCACTGTCTCTAGACCTTTGTTTATGGAGACATGAGCAGCCTGCATGTAAGGAGTGACCAGTGGTTCCACCTCATAGTTCTACCCAGCTATTTCCAAAAGATGCTCTTTCTGAATGGTGAGAAAGATCGCACTTGGGAAGGTGGGGGAGGTCTGAGAATACACCTTCACATACCTCAAAGACCAACACACTGGTAGCCTCTTTTGTTGGTTGGTGTATATCCTGGATGTAGACCCAAAGAAATAATATGAGGAAACTACAAAGTGTCTTCCTATCTTTTTTAGGTGTTCTCTCTGTCTTGAGGTGAAGCCTAAGAATGCCAAGCAAATTGACCTACCACTGGTTATTAGAACCTCCGCCCAGATTCTAGCTTTAGGTTCTTTGAGATGACTCGATGTCACATATTTTTATTTGGGAGAGGGGGAGCAGTGTTGTAAGTGTCTTCAGACATAGTTAGCAAAAGTTACATCTTGGGCTATTTTAAATAAGCTACCTGAGATGTTATTTTACTACTAATGGCCTCCCTCTTAAAAATATTACTTTCACTTAATAGTAATAACTAATAAATATCACCTGCTTAAACATTCTTATCAGTATAAACCTTCTAAATATCACAATGTTTCTGTAAGTCACAGGAAACTATATATTATGATTCCAGTTCATGTAGAAAATTCCATTGATTTCCATTTTCTGTCTCCTTCTTTACTTGTCTCACAAAGCTAGTGATTTTAAGCGATGATAATTTTGTTTAGATCTATTACCCTTTGAGTGTTTAATTCATTTATTGTTTTTCCATTTAGCCGTTTGTGCAGTTCAATTTGAGTAGTTACTATGCACTAGGCTCTGGTGTAGACCCTGTAGATACTGAGGTGTGGGTACGTCCTGCCTTCAGGAACTTATGATGGAACCATGGAAATAGATAACGAAAAAGTCTTTACACTATGCTGTAATAAATCTTTCTGAAAGTGTACACACTATAAAAATATTAAAATACTAGTGTCAATTAGCATCTGATTTTCATACGCTCAGGTTGTTGTTTTTATCAACAATTTAGATTCAAAATTTCATTTTAAACATTGTTCAAACATTGAGTTGGTCATATTGAATATGATTATAATTGGCACCATTTATTGAGAAATTTCTATAAGCTAGTTACTATAGCTTATTATGCTTCCTGTATATTATCTCTAATTTTGGAAAAATGGAAATGTTTTTAACTTTACATTATCTGTATCAGTTAGAAGGGACTAACAGAAATGAAGTAACATATCTTTCAAACTTCACTTGAAAATCATTATTCCCATGTCTTAGGGAGTGAAAGGGGCAGTGGGAGACAATTAGGCAACTCAGTACTAAGAGAAAGGCAGGACAGGCCGTGATGTATGTTAAATTTAACTCCTTGAGCAGATCTCATTGCCCATCCAGACACTGGGTTCACAGCCATATATGAACAGAAAGTTTCCAACCAGTGTACAGACTCACAAAGAAGTAGCTTAAGGATTATAAACTGTCACCCTCTTTTCAATGGTAAGTGTATACACCTTTTCTCTAAAAGAATTCAACCAAGATCAACATATTAAGTTTGTTTCTGAAATATGAAGAGATGACAAATGTTTCCCATCTAAGAATTAAACATTACTGTTTAAAAACAAAACAAAACAAAACAAAAATCTCTTAATCAAACTAAAGAGAAACTAGCAATGGCCAGAACTGTGGCTGGCTCCGATTCCTAAAGAACACTGACATTTTGTAGCCTCAGATAAGGTTTCTTTGAGCAGTGGCTGATAATTCTGTTCAATATGTGGAAAATTAAAACAGAAGCATGCAATTGTGAAGGAGAAATTTGATCAAGAAAAGCAAATTTATAAATCTTGCAGGTGGGACACAGTGTTGATCACTTAGCTGGTGGTTCCATAAGAACAAGGCTATTGTGATAACTATACAGGTAAAAAACTTACCGAATGTCTTAAAAGTCCATGGAGAATACTGGCGACATTTAAAAGTTTAATTCTATCATGCAGCTGAGAGCAAATTGCTCTTCTGGACTGATTCAGAAGTCATGTGTTAAGCCCGTGTTTTTGTTTTGTTTTGTTTTGTTTTTTTATAAACTGAAGCATGGCCTATTACAATATAATTTATCTTCTTAGGTTTATTACCCACCCAAGGTCACTGTAAGTAAAAACTCATTTCCATTTCCTTCTTAAGTTACCATTTGCCCTTTAAAAAAAATACTACCCGTGGAAAAATTATCTGTGGCTTAAAACTTGCTGTGGTTGTTTAATGGTTAAATACATTAGGAGAGGACGTTTAAAATATTACGATTTTTTCTCAGCATCTTGAAGGAACGTGAGAATAGAATGTATATTTTCTTCGGGAAGTGATTTTCCTGTAAAGTAATGAAAATTTTCTTTTCAAATAACTACTAACAACATGATATTTATTTTGTTTCAAATTCTACTGAAAAAACATCTTATACACTATAAAAATAATCTTGGAGCTTCCTCCTGGTTATATTTTCATCTTATTGAGATATTGAAAATTAGACTCTTTGGTTTCACTTTCTGCTCCCTTTGATAAAGAAGGAGTCTGTTATAACACTTCAGCTCTATAAAGGAACTACGAACACCATTAACCTCTTTAAGGATTATTCTTCCCTCTGATGTATTTACAAAATGTTAAAATGTAATAAACCCTGCCATAAAGCTCCTCTGTTCTTATCACATTAAATGTATATGTTCTAAATTAAGTGATATTTTGAAATCAGAAGCTGTTCCCCTTAAAAAAAAACATTGATAGTATGACAATAAAAAAACTTGAATGAATAAGCTATGTTCTTCTTAAGAATCTTAATATTTTACACAGTTGAAACATAAATCAAGCACTGGTTTGATGTAAAATGAAGTTGTTTAATCAATCACTGGAACGTTTGCAACATCTGCATCCCTGTAGCTTGTTCGTGTAACAGCGATAGCTATTTTTAGGCCACACACTGGTATATCAGAGGCGGCGATACAGCATTTCAGCTTTATTTTGGGAAAAATTGTAAATTAGGTAAGATCTCAGCAAATCTTATGTCAAGTTCCCCTCAAAGGAATCTACCCATATGCAGTTACGTATGCAGATGTATAGGAATATGTGTGCCTGCCAATAACTGCAGAGAGAGGAAAAGAAGAAACTGAGATATATCTCTTAG
>PVKM010013973.1:0-20000 GCA_004027735.1 Carollia perspicillata | reverse complement strand
CAGAACAGGCACAGGAGAGCTAGCGGGCGAGCGAGGGAGCCAGCGAGAGAGGGAGGGAGAGAAGGAAAGGAGAGAAGAGGGGAGGGGTGGGGGCGAGAGGTAAATAGTCTTAAATCGGAAGGGAGCTGCTTCTCTGTGGTCTTGACAAGCGCTGCCTGGGCTCCACCAGCTCAGTAATAACTGAGTGACCTTTTCTTTGACTGTATTATGTCTGGCTGGGAAGGGATTGCATTTTGCAGCTGAGAGCTGGGGCTTCCTTCAGCTCGGCTCCTTGCGTGCTGCTGGGGTAAGTTGTCTGGAGCCAGGACGGAGAGACAGCCTTGGACAGCAGTTACCTAAAAGGAGGACACCTGTGGCTCGGATGCGGTCAACACCATTACTTGGAGGATACTTAAAGGACCTCATTATTTTAAACTTAAAAATATAGGGATTCCCTCCCCCTCTTTTTTTTTTCAAACAATGCTTCTTTTTGACCTTTCCCAAGGAGAAGCGCTACAAAGCAGCCACTGTGCTCTCTGAACCGCCTCCCCCTGTGTCGCTTAATTGAGAAGGTAAGTGCAGCAACTGTGTACACACGCGTCGGCTTATTTGCGGTGTGTGTGTCTGCGGGTGCGCGCGTGCGTGTGCGGATGTGGGTATTTTTTTCTTCCCCGAGCCTCCTAATGAGGCATAAACTGGAGCTGCAGCCCCGCTCTGCACTGCAACTTTCGCTCGGGCTGCAGCTCTGCTGAGACGATTTTGTTTAAATCATGTGAGGCTTCATTATTTTTATGATGAGACATGAAATGCAAGCGGAAGATGTGGATGGAAGGAGGGAGAGTGGCTGCGGAACGTCTCAAGTATGACTCGAGTGGATAATAGTCAAAGTTCATGCTGAATTGCAGCATTTCCACACCCCTGACTCCCCGGGACAGTGGGGCAGGGAGAGTTTGGCATTAGGAGATGCACGCTCTGGCCCGGGCCACAGGCGGGGGAATCGGGTCCTAGGTAGGTTCCCGAGCCCCCTTCTCCTTATTTGCTGGAATCCACGACCCCCTACCCTCACCCCCAAGAGTTGAAATTGCAACCTTTTGGTTCTTGTTGACACTTCTGTTTCTCCCCACTCTGCCATAACTCCATTTGTGGTTCCCAAGGGATGGAAAAGTGACTGGAAAGGAGGAGGTGGTTGGGGAGAAGTGGCCAGAAGAGCGAGAGATTCCGTGGAACCAGGTGTCTCTGTCCTAATAGGTTCCGATCCAAACTGATGCAGCACATTTTTACGGGGGTCTTCCCAGATAGCTGTTATGAAATACAACTCAGATTTATGGTCTTTTTCATATTGAACATGATATGCTATGCTAACGCTGCATGTGACAGTTTAATCAAATCCATTTGTTACCACGAAGCTAAAAGGGGCCGCTGGGATTTTAGGATTATGGGCAGAGTTAGGGAAGCATGTGGCTTTGTCATTCGCCATCATTTTGCACACTGCCACACTGCGAGGGGCTCTGTGTGTATGAGGGGCTCTGTGTGTGTGCCGCGTCTCGTCTGGCCGCACTCATCCCTTCCCCCACCCCCTACCGCCACTCCGACCGGCTCCCAAAGTGGCTTCACAATAGTCGGGTCCTCAGCGGTGTAGGCTGCGCTCTAGGTCCACACTTGAGCTAAATAAGGAGACCCCCTTCTACGTCTACCTTCGGGCTTGGTGCTCAATGCGAAGCCGCTGCAACTCAGACACGCCTAAGTCAACTCATGCAGAAAAAGGAGAAAAGTTTTGGTAAGGTTACAATCTATCATGGATGCACTTTGCCGGCGCTCGGCACTCTCGGCTGCTCAAAAGCCTCCCTACTCTTCCGCTGCTTTTGTGTCTTTCTAAAAGATCCAAAATATTATTGTTGTAACTGCTTTGAAAGACTGCTGCTTAAACCAATTAATCTGGCTAGGTGCAACAAATACTGCTACATTCTTTGCAAATCATCCCTTGTGTGGCTGCAAAGACACAACCACAAAAGGCTGGAGCATAACTCCGCAAGGGATTCTTTGTTAGAGTGTATGTATGTTTCTTATTTTTTTTTTATTTTGCATGTGAGCTGCATCAAAATTGAACTCAGTCTTGCAAATCTCTTGTTGGCCTTTGCCAAGCACTAGCACTTTGCTGCCATGGTAACTGTAATTAAACTGATAAGAGTGGAAAAATGTCAGTATCTCTGAGCCTTGCAGCTGCATTGGAGAAAAAGGGAATCAAATTGGTTCCCAGCTCCATTGCTCAAAAAGGGGAGGGGGTGGTGGAAAGATGGGGAGGGGCTGTTGGGAGTTGAAGGGGCAGAACAGAGTTAAGCAGCTCCAGTGTCTGCGATCTGGGGACATCTATTTGCATTGTTGTCCCTTAGGGGGCTGCAGCCTGTAGGGATGCTCTGGGCCAGTGAACAGAGAGAAACAAGCTTTTAGGCCCAATCCAGTTCTCCAATTGGGGCTGGGGGCTGGGAGAGGATGAAGATGGGCAGGAGGGGAGAAAATCTTTTGTTTGGTACCTCTTGGCAATCGAATGGCCATGTTGGCCAAATTCTTTTAATCTGTGTCACTGCTCCCAGCTGCAGAACCTGCATTCCCATTTTAGCATCTTCCTGAGGCATCTCATCTCTGCCAGCCCCCTTTATGTATTCCCTCTAACAATTCCTTCTCCCAAATTGTCCTCTGTGAATCTTCCGACGGGGACAAGACTGGGACAAAATGTTTTCCATTCACTATGTGTAGTTAGTCCAAAAATATAAAAGACTGTGTCTAAGTGCTGCAAATCTTTTATTATGATTATTTTTTAAGCCCCTGTGTGTTGTGGAGTTGTGGTTACTTTGTTGTGTTAACTACTGAAGCTGAGACTGCGCGGATGAATGGCACAGAACAAGGGAACATAATGGAGGCAATCAACCGTTAGGCCGCCTCACAATGCAATCCAGGCAATTAAAAGCTCACCAGAGTTTAAATGAAATGGTTCTACTTATTTCTGCACACCACACTGCACAGGCTATTATTTATGTCTTTTTTTAAAATTATGATTTCCCTTAAACTGTCAAATAACTCAGAATGGCAGGGTCTCCGAGGCAATAAGAATTTCCCTCAGAACAATTTACATGCCAATCTAAAACTAGTTGAGTCCTGATGTGCTGTGAGCGACCTGTGCAAGGCTTCTCAGCCCCACACACAGAACTCTACCCAGACCTGCTCTTCTGGGTAGTGAGAGGAGGCTGCTGACTGCTTTCTGCCTTTCAGGTTTGTGGCAAAGTGGTGACTACAAAGTAGTTCTTTTTCTACGACTGGTAAAGTTGTATAGTATTGAAAAGATTTCCTTTTCTAGAGAAATGTGAGGATGCTCTCTAAAAGAAGGCACCAGAATGGAGTGTAAAATATCAAACTCCTTTTATGTCCAAGGCCAAACAGAATGCAAGAGTTTCAAATATTAATTGGCCTCTGAGTGCTAAATTAAAATGTCAACACAACAAAAACATTTTGTGAGGACAAGCAGGGTAGTGTTGCTTGTGCCAAATGTTGGTATTCCCTGTCTTGGTTGCAAAGCATTTTGAATAAAGAGAGCTGACCTTCCACGCTTGATGGTAGTAACACAACTTGGAAATAGAGCTTAGCTACGACTAAAAAGGATGTTTTAAAAAAAAGTAGCTTTGTGATATAAAAGTAATAGCCTTATAAATTGGGTAATTAGAATAGCCACTCATAACACACCTCTAGATGTTTACAATAATGAAATCCAGAATGTCACTGAGTAAATCAAAATTTCTCCCTCCCCGTAGGTATGCGGGTGAGAGATACTAGGGTATGATCTGTACTGTAATTAATGGGATTCATTCCTTGTGGAACCTTGTTAGAAGACAGTAACTGGTTCTGATCAAAGAAACTTCATTTGTCAGAAGTTCTAGAGAGTGAGATTTAGCAGAGCTATCAAGGGTCATGATTAATCTACACTATACCCTTAGCTCCTTCAAAGAAAAGGAACAGAAAACAGGCTACAGGAATACATACCACCTGCTCTTCTGTTCAAAGCCCGCTGCTAGTTTACAGCATCGGAACCCACAGCTCTGCCCATCACACTGAAAGGACAGCCACCCTGCTTCCCTCCGTACCATTGCCTACTCCATTGCTCTAACCAGAGAATTTATTTTCTAGTGGGACTTCAACATCATAACAATATTATGTGCAGTTCATGTATTATTTGTAGCTAGGAAAGTTATCCATCTGTGATGGTGTGGTGCCTGGATGTCTCTTATCAGTGTAGTTAAAACAGGGAAAAGGTAGTGAAAGTAATAGAAGTGAAGTCTTCATCACAAGGCACCAGAGAAAAACTGAAGACGGTTTAACTCTTTCGGAGGGTGGAAGTACACAGAAAAATGCTCAAGACTGTAGCTTGACATTTTTCTTGAGGCTTTCAAATGCATGCACACTTGGTGTTTTGTATCCTTTTCTATCCAAGTTTCAAACTTTATGCCTAGGAGAGGAAGTGTGACATAGCAGAGGGGTCTCTGGACTGAAGGAAGGCCACCAAGTCTAGGGTGTAATTGTTGTTCACCTTGAAGCAAGTCCCTTAACTCTCTTACGCATCTGTATCATAATTTGTAAAATGAGGGAATTCGAAATTGACGGACATCTATAGTATTTTATAGTGCTTAAAATGAGTTATTTGGTAAATAGGAAACTCTGAATAGTTGATCCAGCATTTTTTTAAAGCTGGGTGTTTGACACTTAGGAAAGGATAAGAAACTCAAGAGAATATTCTTTCAAATGTCAGTCAAGGTATCAAATCTAAAGAACCCAGCTAGACTCCTTATTTATTATAAAAATATGTCTCCAAAATATAGATATGCCCCTATTTCTAGTATAGCATTTTATAATATATGTATATAGCACATTTACATCGGTGCAATTTTATAGGTATTTAGACTTTTCTTTCTGTTGTTTTCCATGAAGTAAATAAGTGCAGGTTTATGCTAATAAATTACATAATCCAATACTTTAGTTTTATATATGAGTATGTAATAGTATATAGTTAGGTAATCTGCCATTAATAGAAGCACTAAATGATGCTTGTGAGTATAAATACATTTTCTATTTTAACATAATAAACACTTTGAAATATCAAGGGCACAAAAGGAAGTATTTGGATGCAAACAAGTAACATAGCGCTGGTGAGATTTGGGGTCACTGCACTGGGTACCTTACAAGCATCTCTACTGCTGGGTCAGGACAGTGGACTCCCGTGAGGGTGTGCTCTGCTGCCGTCATCGAGCACATAGTAAGTGAAATTTTCAATCAGTTAAAAACCCCTCAATTTGGACTCCTGTAGTCTGCATGGACGAGTTCGTTAAATAACTTTCTTTTAAGATTGTTAGCCATTTACTCACATTTTGTCCCTAAAGCAACCATGTTACGTAGAGAATGGTGACACTATGGAATTATTTAATGTTATTTAACTTTGTGTGTATGTCATCTTACTGTGCACAACACGAATTCATTACTTTTACAACTTTGTATATATGACTTTAGAAGCGATTCAATAAGGACTTTATAAAGGCTGAGCTTTTCTGTTTTCAAAATGTAGTTGGGTTTTAGTACAGTCCTAAAAAAGAAAGTCTCATACTCCTAGAAAAAGGCAATATTAAATATTTAACTTGTTTGAGGTCTTTTGATACCTTTTGCTTCTTCTTGTAGTCCCAGCTTTCTTTCTTTCTTTTCTTTTTCTTTTGGTTTTGTTTTTTTTTGTTTTGTTTTGTTTTGTTTTTGGTTTTTGGTTTTTGTCTCCTTTTAGGTATACAAATGCTCTCAGTCCAGCCAGACACCAAGCCGAAAGGTTGTGCTGGCTGCAACCGAAAGATCAAGGACCGGTATCTTCTAAAGGCACTGGACAAATACTGGCATGAAGACTGCCTGAAGTGTGCCTGCTGCGACTGTCGTTTGGGAGAGGTGGGCTCCACCCTGTACACTAAAGCTAATCTTATCCTTTGTCGCAGAGACTACCTGAGGTAGGAATTATCCTTGCACACCAGTGATGACTGGATTCCTTTTAAAATACTTTTGTAAGTGTATTTTTTTGTTTCATTTCCTTACCACCAGCCTATATTCCTGAAAGATGTTGACCTGTCAGCCTTCAAAATGTGACCAGGTGCCTGTTAAGCAAATTATTGCTTAAGCAGCGGTCAACAGAACACACTATGGACAGTGTTTTTGATATGGCTTACCTGGTTGCTCATATTTAGGGATATAGGTTGTGCCCTGCTGGTATCTAAACTGCCAGTTCATGTCAAGAATGTATTTGGTGGAAATCAGCATATAAAAGTTGTATTAGACCATGAGCTTTCAGGGTGGGCTGAGTTTAACAAAATATTCAACTATCCGTTTCAGATTTGTCAATCGGTTTGAAATTCTCAACTGTTATTTATTGGTATATTTATTATATAATTTTGAAAACTTTCCCCAAGTGTGATACATCGTTCCCCCTTGGCACTCCAGGTGATCACGGCAAGATGATCAGTGAGCATGAACAGCCTCACACTGGCCAGTAGCTTCATGGAAATTATCAAAATAAAGATCTCCATTGCAGTGGGAAAATGACAGCCACTCTCCTTCCTGCAAACATCAGAACAGTTTCAGGACAAGGCAGATGCTCTTGCTTGTGAATCCATGAAGCTGACTAAATTTCTTTCCCAGCATTTAGTACTAAACACATGAACTTCTCTTTAAGAAAAATTATTTCACTTTCCAGGGAACTTTGTGACTTGATTCCGCTGCAGATTATTTGTATTAACAAAGTAGGATCTATCAAATTAAAGAAGTGATACATGGCATCATTTGCATTTTCATAGTTGATATAATTAATCAGTTTTCTAGTCAATGTTAAGTGATTTATTTTGAAATTTTTCCCCTTATGACACAAAATTTATCAATCAGCAGTAACTCCTCAACTATGTTGGTCATTTGGGGAGGTACTTTCTAGGAAATTTATTGCTTCTTACTATGTAGTTCAGTTAATTTTCAGTCTGATTTAATCTTGATGTATAAAATATACTGTTTCATTAATGGTAGTTACGAGAGGTTGAATTCAGTACTGTTTTTCAAATTCTAGTCTTCCCCTTCTTAGGACTGCATCCTCTGACTATCTCCTGACTAAGTATGACCACTTGTTACTCCTTCTCTGTGTTCTTAAGTGCACAAAATACATGGAAGGTGCCAAAAATGGGAGGTGACACTATAGCAAGGATTTCTCTCATTGTGGTGGCACAGCTAATCAGAATTTATTTATTGCGTGAATTCTTTTAGAACTGCGGTCTTTGAATGTTTCTCTTTGAAATAAAAATTTCTACTCTGTGCATTTGAATTAGAGCCTTATTTCTGGACAGAGCATTTGTTTTGCTTTTAATGACCTACCATTGCTTCCTAGTTTTGCTTTATCTTTACTAACCAATAAGCCATGGTTAGACTTTTATATTTGTTTACGGCTGCGGTATCTCAAGCAGATTTATGTTTCAGCAAGTCCAAAACAAGAAGTTTATGTAGTCTAGCAAGGTTAAGGTGTCCTAATAAGCAATAAAGACAGAATTAAGTAAAATTTAAAGAAAATCTTTGAAAATATCTGGATTTTTTACATCAAAAATATAAATTTGCCAATGAAATCACCTGTATCCTGAGTGAAGTTGTTTTGCAGTTGTCAATATGATAGTGAGCAAGAAAGTAACCTTGGACTTGTTTTGTTTTATTCTGCCTTGTGGTAATAAAATGTGATGTTCAATTGCTATTTGATATCTCCCATAAGTGTTTTGTTGAAGGCAATTTTCAAAAAAGTTTTTATATCAGAAATTCTTGCCTATCTTTAAGAGACTATGTGTTGCTCTTTGTGATATAACTGTTAGTTAATTTCTGATAGGCTCAAACTTTTAATGCTTGTTAACTTACATTTAAGATTCAGACTTCTTCAAATATAAACCCGGGTCCTGATTGCCAATACATTCATTTCTCAGAGTATAATTTCCTCTTAAATCGGCCATTACCACATTAATGGCTAGTTGTTATGTTAACAGCTGAAAAGTTGTTAACATTTCAAACTCTGTTGTTCATAGCAAGCTTATCCCTTATTTAAACTGAACGTTGTTGCATACAATGTGACTCCTTTGGTAACTAGTAATTCATCAACACTTGAAAATTGCAGAAGTGAAATGGGAAGTTAATATGTGCGTAAAAACACTGTGTTAGGTATCATATAGCTTATGCCACAAATGTAGTGTTTAGTTTTATGTGGCAAGCATGTAGTTCAACGAAATTGTGTAGATGTTCAATAACAGATGTCTCAGATTGGCACATTAAAATACTCTGATTCTGTATGTCAAATGGACAAATGCAATCAAGCCAATTTTATTTACAAATTAATTTCTTTGATTATGTATAAATAGTCATTCAAAATGATTGTCGAATGCCTCCTTTGTGAAAGGCATAGTTTTAGGTAATGGAGGAAATAACTAATGGACAAAGGGAGTTGTACCTAAAATTGTTTTATCTGATTATTTAATAATTATACAAAATCTGTGCTATGATCAGTGAACAAATAGCGTTCTATGGCTATTGCCCTCCTAGTTCTGCACATTTCCTTTTTGTATTTTACACAGTCAATGAATAACCATTTAAATCCTGTTAAAAATGGTTTGGTTTGGTTTTTGGTTTCTGGATATTACATAATTTCTTTGAGGCACCAAACAAGCCATAAGTAGCTTAAAGGTTTGTATTTCTATGTCCAAATCACTAGGCATCTAAGTAAGAATATGGAAAATGAGAAAGAAAAAATAATTTACCTATACTACTAAGTTATTTGTTATAGGTATTATCCTGTGCTAGATAACTTTTTTTGTATCTATAAAAGAATCACATAGTTTGCCTATTGTTTTTAACTTTCTAATAACTTCTCTTTTCAAAAAAACACAACACAATAATTTTGAGCAATGAGTCTCGAAGTGCCAGTGTCTTGTTTTGCATTAGTTGGAGCCATAATAGTGATGGCCTGTTTATGCAAGTTCTTTGAATGATGAATACAAGAATTTAAATCATAAAATATTTTCTTATGGGTTAGCAAAACTGTGATTGTGGTCAATGTTATTTCTCTCAGATTTTTTTCTCCTCTGTGGCACAATTAGCTTAGCTATGTTTAAGAAAAAGAAAAGAAAATATTTTACAGTGCTGAGTTTCAAATCTAAGCAGTCTACTTTCCATAGCGGCGCTGATATAATGTGTTTTATTCTTCTGTAGAATATAAAATGCATGGATCTAATGAGAGAGAATTTGCCCATTTGTAAGATTGTTCTCCACCTCCATTCATTACATAAAGGAAGAGAAGAATTGACTTTCAAAAATTTTTTCTGTTAACACGCTTTCTGACAAACTATGAAGTCAAATCTGCCTATCAATATTTATTTGCCAAGGCATAGAAATGTATCTGTTAAAAATGTACCCAACACATTTATAGCTTTATATTATTAAAAGATGAGCTTATGACCAATTAGAATGGAAGCATCTTTGTATCTTGAACTAGATCTTAAAATTAATAGACTGCCTAAAGTAGATTAACAAATATTATAAAAAATAGCAAAGTTTTAGTAATGGTGTTTACAGGACTCTAATCACTGCCAAACTATAATCTTTATTTCCATTTGGAAAATGTGAATAAAGCAATTAATGTATAATCAGAGTTTTAGAATTAAGGCTTTGTAACAAGTTAAAACTAGAGGAAGTAAAATACTTTTCCACTTGGAGGCAGTAAATGCTATCAGAATTTATCACTCAAGTTCTGGGGTAATTGTTTGATTTTTGGTAAGCCTAAAACTTTTTACCTGTGGTATACTTTAAGCATTAAGTTGATCCAGGCTGTACCTTGCAACTCAATGAATGGTGTCTTACCAGAGAGAGTGTGTTTGGAGCTGTTGTCTGTGATGTATGCCATGGAAAATCACTTACAACTCTTCCTATATGAGAAGCGGAAACTGCCTTGTATAAATTTTAATGCAATTTGCTATTTTTATATGTGAGGATGATTTCTTTAAAATGAAACTCTTGAGAAAGAGTGATGCTTCATGCTCCAACAGCGTTGCCAATTAGCAAAAAGGATTTGAAGTTGCTGTGCTTACTACAAATTAATGGTTTAATATAATCATATAATAACTTTAAGGTAGAACACTAAAATCAAATGCTACATAAAGTCTTAATCTAGCTAAAACTTCATTTCGCACTAATCCAACCTGGTGCCTCTAAATTTTTACATAAGGTTAAATTTATATTAGTTCATGATTAAGACTTTAAAAGAAAACATGAATATGTTGTTAATATTATTTCATCTGACAACTTAGTGCATACATTTTCTTAATGTTAAATAAAATGTTCATTCTTTTTTTCCTTTATTGTCATCTTTTTAATATTAGGCAGTTGAAAATATCTTCCCTGGAAAGTAATGAATTTTTATTATTTGAAAAATAACTTTTATTTTTAATTCTAAAAATGTTAGCTTTTATATGGAGTGGAACTCCCCTCAAATAAACTTTTTTTTTCTCTGTAAGCTTCACTGAAGCTTCCTCACACTTTATTATAGTCATAACTTTTACCATATTTAAATTTCTAAGCTAATGTTAATATTATGAAATATTTTGACATGAGTATATTAGACTTTATGATTTGTTAAAAACACATATTCTTTGCAAATTTTCTTATTCGTAGCTTTATAAAAATTATATTTTAAGTCAATTTTTCTGTTTGTTATGGTAAAGCATTATTAAATTCTATTTTAAGTATTTTAGACTATATACCACATATGGATCAGTATAAATCAGGAGGAAAATTTCGTTTTGTAAAATATTTTAGGAGACTGCCCCTTACTTCAGAAAAAAAATTGATGGATTCACACCAGAATTCCTCAGTGTCAACTTCATAATAATCTCTTTAAAATATTTCATCTATAAAGACAATTTCTTATTTGTAAATTTTATCTATAATATCTTTCTTAAAAGATGAACTTACTGCCCTTAATTCTGTGATTCATCCATTTTCAGTGAGTGATTATCTAGCATAGTCATTTTAGTATTGTGGATTTTTGTTTTGGTTTGTTTGACAGGCAAGATATTTTCTCTGAAAAATCCACCCCCTCCCCAGCCTACAATATTAATAATATACAAATACTTTATATTATTTTATACCTTCACCATTTTCATCTTTTTATAAAACATGGAATAGTCCTGTCAGGATAGGTTTTACACATAAGATGGATAAGTTAGACATACCTGACTTAGCAGAAAAATATTCTGTTTCTACAAGTATACTTAGGATTAAATGCATCTGGAAGACCTACATTTGAGAATTGCTAAAATTGCTTATTTTGCACTTTATAAATACATAGAACTCTGAAAAAGAATATCTATTTTTGGTTGCTCTTAGAGTATATCAAAGTGAGCCAGCACTTCATTTATAAACTCACCATTAACTTCCATTAAATGACTAATAATAAATTTTAGTGCTGTGTTTTGACTGCATAAACATAATTTATTAAGGAATCTCATTTTAAAATATGCTGAAAGTAGTAATTTTGTAAATGGTTTTGATGAATATATGCCTTGTAGAAATGTATTATGTAGTTCAGCTTTCTGCCTCAAATAAAAATTATTAGCCTAAAAGAAGAATTATGCCAAACTAAACGACTGTTATATTTTTCTTCACCACACTGTGAGGCATTGAAATCTTATTTTGGTATTTGGTTTGAAAATAGTTTTCATTTCCTATGAAAGTGTCTTCTAGTATTCAAAATCATATCCTGCAAGCTCATTCCATCTTCCAAAAAATTACCTAACATTTCTCACTTTTATCAATAAATATTTAAACATATGAAATCTAAGTGTAAGGCAAGATCTTGAAAACAAGGGAAATAAAAGTAAAATAGCATTGTTTTATTCAACTGACCAGGTATTTTTAAAGACAGCATTTGCATCAGCCATGTTTCTTTCAAAATGCATTTTCCTTTTGTGTTAATTTTTAAATCAGGTTACATAAGGAATTACTCCTACTGATATGTGGAATTTCCCCTTGTTCATCATTTAAACTGTCAGAGGTGTACATATGCAAGCTGCATGTATAGATACGAGTCTATATAACCTTAGAATAAACGTTAACTTCTGTCATAAATGACTTTTACCAGATCACTATAGTCTGCACACTTTGAAACTTATAAAATTCAGATACTTTATGCCAGTTAATTTCTTAGTATTGTAAATTATAGCACTGACTTATTCTTACACGGTATTCACCATTCTAAGAGGAAAAACAAGTTTCATTATACTATATAATGCCTAAATTTATTCCCTTGTGATTTTTATCACCCAATTCTGTTTTTCTCAGCTTCTATGGAGTTTCATGCTTTCTGTTCTATTTCTGTTTCTGTCATCACAACATGTTTTGATGATTAACCATCCATTTCTCTTTTCAGGGTATTCGTAAGAAATGTACTTTGAAGTGGAAGTTTACATTGTGAAGCAAGAAATGTAGCACTTAGATTTCCATTTCTTTAAAATAATTTCTTTTGCTTATCAAGTTTGTTTACTCCTTATTGATATTAATGGATACCTTTTTTCTAGAGGAATTAAAATCTAAGCCTACTTCTTTACTATATTCATCAAACCTAGTTATTATATTAATAAACTACCCACATCAGCCACTTGTGCATTCACTATGCCGTTTTTGCTTTCTGCCCATATATATTATCAAAAACTTGCTGATAGACCTTTTTCTCAACAATATTATTTGTAGTTATGCAATGATTCCAAATCTTTTGCTAAATTATTTTCTTCCGTAGTGCTAGTTTTTTGTAATACAAAAATCTCTAACTGTGGATTTTACTTGTTTAAAAAATCACACTTGAGATAAATAATCATCTTGCAATAGTCAGAGCCCTGATTTGAAGTTGAGAAATTAACATTAAGCTGAATGTATTAAGTTAGACTCTAACCAGCATGTGTTGTTATGATTCAATTTAATATTAAAAACTCTCCAACTGGGCTACTGGGGAAATAAAAGACTCTTAGGAATTCAAAGATTATTTGCAGAGGAGTATACCAAAGCCATACTTAAGTAAAATTGTTATTACCAATGTAGTCACGGATTGTCTACATTAAACCCATCCTATTAATGAAGACAGAAAATCAGTTTTAGTAAACATAAGTATCGAATATGACAAGAACTAATAGGAGGCAGGGAACTTCATAAATTGTGCTAATGCTACCATTTTATAGTAATCTTAATAACACCGAACAAAAATAAATTCCCATTTCATTTATACCATCAGATCTCAACAGGCCACATCAAGGAGAAAATAGCAAATGTTCATCTTTGCTAGCTTATTCTTATTTTCTAAAACTTTTAGGACCATATCCCTTGTCTTACAGCAACTTTAATAGAGATGCATATAATTTTTGAAATTATTTCATTCTTTTTCTTAATTGTAAAAGATTCCAAAATCTCTTACGTAATGTCCTTTGATAGATTGCTCACAATTCACCAAAAACAGCAGAGTCACGGCTACTCCACTTTAAAGCACCTGCTGGCACTGAGCATGATGATTGTTCTGTGTTTATCAGCTGCTCAGTACAAATGTGTTCTGACCTGTTGGAACTGTGTCAGATGAGTGATCCCTGCCTCTTCCTTTGCCTGGTTGTGTGGGGGCAGCAGTGGGAGAGGCAAATGGAAAAAGCACTCATAACTTCTAACACTAAATATGAATATCAGTTTCAATGGGCAGGTTGATTTGTACTTTACAGGAGAGAAGTTCAAGTATACAGTGAACATAATTTTAAAGCCTGAAAGTATTGTGTGTAAATATTCACTGGGGGAAGGATCACGTGTGCTTTGGGAGATACGAAGAAATTGTAAGTTATTAAATTGCCTTAACACTTATAAATGAGTATTTTCTGTAGCCATTTACGAGGGGAAAAAAGAGAAATGTTCTGAGCTACAAGAATCCTTTCCTTCTACATCACACCCTTGATGAGTGGATACTGATCAAGGTGTTTATATTGGTGTTTATATATATGATCTCATGTTTTGCTATCTTTCTAACATTTTAAAAATTGAAACCATTTAGTCAGTTAACAAATATTTAACTGCTGATACTTCATTTCTATAAATAATGAATATAGAATATCTTTTTCTAATTGATTTTATATAGTATATAAATATATAATCATTAATAGTTTACTATGCAAAGAATAAGGGCCTCGGTCTGGGAAATTTGGGGAGAACTTAAAGGCAAGTTATTTTGCATATTTTCTACAACTGGTGTGGCCACCATTGTTGTTAAGTAACTAAGTAAAATGTATAAAGAATTTTAGTCTAATTATGTCCCATGGAGCCAGTATAGAGAATGGACGAGGTATAATCAAGAGATATTAGAGAAATTTTAAAGAACAGAGGTCCTAAAAAATAAGTAAAATTTAAGTTCTGTAAAAATCCTTTTATAAGCCAGTAGTCCTGTTACAAAGGCTGAGCTTCATAGTTATATTTTAGAAGCAGAGTAAGATAGATTTAGCTCTGTAACTTTCATGCTGTTTGCATTGTTTCATCTCTTATCACAGATATTGGTAAAGTATCAACAGAGGTACAGTTAACATCCCCTGCAAAATGCTTAGTATCCTTGGGCCCCATTTTCCCATTCAACAAATATTACTCTGCATACTCTAAGTACTGTACAAAGCCCTAGATACAGCAGTGAATAAAACACAGAAATACCTCCGACCCTTTTAGAGCTTATATTCTAGTTAGGGGAAGCAAATTATCAACAAAATAAGTACTGAGTACATTGGGAGATGATAAACACTACAGGAAAAATAGAGCAGTATAAGAGGTTTGCAGAATTTGTATTGATGCTTGTGTATGTGTATGCGTATGTGTGTGTGAGGGGGGCTGGTGGAGGGAAAAGGAGGAATGGAAAGAGAAGGATTTCAAAAATTAAATAGGGTACACAGGGACAGCCTTGCTGAGAGGGTGATTTGAGTGAAGACCGGAAGAAAGTGAAGGAGCCAGCTATGAGATTGTATAGGAAGGCCTGGGATAGGAGCTTGTCTGAGGTGTTTGAGGAACATCAAGGATACTAGTGTGATTAGAGAGAGCGACAACAGCCACTCTGTGGTCCTATGGTATCCCCCGTTGCTGTTACAACCTAGAATGCCTCTTTTCTAAACATCCTCTAAGGAAATGGTAATACAGACGTCCCTTCAGACCTGCAGGTTTTGCATCTGTGGATTCAACCAATTAAGTATTAAAAACAGTATTTTGGGTCCCTGGTTGAGAATGTGTGGATGCCAAGCATCTACTGTATACATTGTTCTACATCATTTTAAGAGACTTGAGCATCTGTGGATTTTGATACCCATGGGGGCCCTGGGACCTATTGGTTGAATGCTGACAATACTGAGGAATGACTACTCCCATTTGAGAACTGCTATGAAGTTTATTCAGTTAGGCTATTATGGATTGAATTCCCTTTGGTATTGCAGAAGTCATCTGCAAAATTGAATGGGATTATTTTTCACTTATTATTTACTGGTAGTGTTTTTTAATGCCTTTTTATTTGGCCCTGTGATGACCCTGTTTGTTTAAGTAATAGTTATGAAATGCGAATCCCAAAGAGACCTCAGGATTCAATCATTTGACTGTTGCTAGTTCATGCGCAATAGTATAGCTGTATTTCAGGCTGACTCATCTACATACTTCTGCTAAAGTGGTTATAAACTGCTTACATATAATACTTCAAAGTGAAATACAAAGGAATGCCCATATTGATGAGCTAGGGATGCCAACACAGCACGAATGGGAGTAACTGCTTGACCAAAGATTTTCTTAAATTCTGCCCTGATCACGATGTGATTGATATATTTGGAATACTTAGGTAATAAAAACTGTGAAGATGTGGATTTCTCTAAAGCCAACACTTTTCTACTCTTGAAGTGGAAACATCAGTTATTCTAGGTCTGAAGGGTAAATTTTTCTATTACTTTTAAAGTAAGCTTGAGTTTTTACTTAATTAAATTATTCTTTAGTACAAAATATTTAAAATAGCACATTTGCTGTAATTATCATAAATGTTTCCAAATCCAACGTTTAGAGAAAATACATCAAAGACATTTTGCTATTTAATCACATGCTTGATGAGATGAGAAAAATGTTATATAAGTGTTCTGTTTATATTCGTTTCTCACCCCTAACCTAACCATAGCTCACTAATTTTAGTTTTGCATCAAGAAGAGCTACACATTAATCTTTAAAGCTTAAAGATTAACATGCATTCCTACTTGCAAAAGTAGGATTTATATATGCAAGCTCTCTTTACTTTTAAACAGTAAAAATGTTAAATAAAACTTTAAATACAAATCAAGGTTCTTGAGGCTGTATTTATATTGATGACATGGGCTGGGATATATCATGGATATAGGCGCAGTTTCTGGGTTAATGTGCCTTGAACCTTGGAAAGCAGCCCCATAAGAATGGGCGAGGTGTTCAGAATGGTGGCCACATAGACTCCATGCACAAAGTGGGAAACATACTTTTTCAGAAAGCCAGGAGGTCGTGGCCAAAGGACTTTACAAGTCTTTATTTTATTTATTTATTTTTAGAGATTGGGGGTGGGAAGGAGACAAAGGAGAGAAACATGCATGTGCAAGAGAAACATTGATCGGTTGCCTCTTGCACACCCCCAACTGGGAAGCTGGCCTGTACCCCGGGCATGTGCTCAACTGAAAATCAAACAGGCAACCGTTGGTTTACAAGCTGGCATTCAGTCCACTGAGCCACACCAGCCAGGGCTATCAGTCTTGATACCTGCCCTCACTGTGCACATCTGTGTGCTTTTTGCCGTTTTACTTTCTAGCGGCCCTCCTATGCTGTTTGGCAGCTGGGGCATCTGTTGTTACTGCCACTCTGTCCGGTCGAGTTGAAGACTGATATTCCTAACTATTTCGTGATTCTCACCTTCCAAAGTGGATCTGTTTCATCTTTCTTTTAAGAAAATGTTGCTTGATCTTGAGCTGATAGTTTGCTTGGTTTTTAAATAATGTTGTCAATGGTAATTATTAAACTAACCATTATCTTTCAAACAGAGATCACATGCTTATTTGACTAGCTATGTTAAATGCTTTGTCCTCTTGATTAACTGTGGGTTCCTTTAGTTACCTGAAAAAGTTGTACATTTTAAGGAAATTAAAAAATATATTTTTATTTTCTTTTGAGAATTTATCTGCTGAGTAGTAAACAGAGACTTTCATTTTTACCACACTCAGTTTTTTACAGTGATCCTAAAGCCATAAGTTTATCCTCCATTTATTTTAACACATACAGTATATTTTAAATTATTTCCTGTGTTTCTCATTCTACCACATGGAATATACCTCCATCAGCTATCATTAATGGCACATTGGTTATATATTACTATTGCGATGCATTCACCTGCTGGTTTTACTTTCTCTGAATATCACTTTATATAAAGAAAAAGTCATACCACTTCTTCCTAATTCCTCACACATCTCCCAAAGCAGGCGAGGTCAGATGGAACCCCTAGGTTTTAGAGGCATGTTGAGTAGCACAATGGTGAAGGGTCCAGAGTCCAATGAGCCCAACTCAGCTACATCTCTGTTTTCTTCTAGGCAAGTTACACAACCTCTCTAAGCCTCAGTTTACTTGTCTGTAAATAGGAGTAACAGACCCATTCCTTGAATTGTCAGGAGGTGTCATTGAAATACCCTAGGGAAAAAATTGAACACACTGGCTAACACTCCCATGTGAGCTTCTGTTGTCATGAATGAAGAATAGTACTTGAGTTATGAGTGCTGTTAAACATGAGGATAAAATTAAAGAAACAGATTAAGATGAGTTTGAAGAATGTAAATAATCAAAGATATGAAAGGCTACTATTATATATAACAAGATCTGTACCAGCTTCTCATCTGCAAAGAAGATAGATGAAGAAAAACCTAAATACCATGTGCATCTGAAGCCATATAGGAAAAAATATTTCACAGTGGAGATTACTGGGATCTGGAATGGGTTATTAAATTAAAGTTCTAGAGTATTTTACATAAATTAAGATTAATTTGAGGAATTATTGAACATACTATTTTCTTTGTAACTGAGGTGGTAGTTCTCTGAAATATATGCCCACACTCTCCACATTTTAGCATGTGAAATATCTATGGCCTTGTAAAGCATTATGTTTAATATCCCACAGGGTAGAATTATATGTAAAATTTCAGCTTGCTTGAGGTCTCCTTTACGGTCTTGATTTTTGTATCTTTTCCCTCAGGTGACAAGGACAACTGAATGCCAGTGTCTGTTAACTGATAATTCTTTTTTAAAGTGTTCTCTAAACATTCTGATTACATATATTTATTCCTAAAGAAGTTTAAGTGTGTACCTTTAATTTAAATGTATATTTATCAATCATAACTACTTCACTGTACATTTTTAAATTTGAAAAACAGTGTTCAAAGGATAAGATATAAAATAACTAGTAATAGAAATGCTAGTAATTGTTGGAGGATCCCTATGTAGCCTCAATATGGGCAGTGCTATTATTTCTTAATAGCTTTTTTTAAGCTTAATCAAATGTTAACTTAGTAGTGATACTTGTGAATGAAAGGGAGAAGACCAATACTTGGGAAAAGAGTTGTAAAACAGAGATGTGATAGTTGTTTGTAAGGAAAGGACTTTCTAACATGAGTTAATATGACATGCTCTGTTTATTTAATATTAAATCAAGGTTTTCTTTCTGAAAAATGTGGCAGTACATGTTGACTCTTCCTAATGTTATACTATAGCCACTGGCAACATTAATGTGAGGTAGAGTTTCTTTCTCCCCTATAACCTCCTATTCAGGACACGGTGAGATTTTAGACAGATAAATGCTAAGAGAGAAAGAACCCTGTGTACCAAAGGCAGTGTTTACTGCATGTAATACATATCATTGTTTGTCTCCTGTAGTGAAAAATACTTGTGTCGTGCTGTTAAAATGCACTCCTGACAGACCAGTGCTTGCTATTATAGGGTCCATTGCTTAAAAAAATGATACACTGACAGAAATACAATTTAAGAAAATTTAACACCAAGGGCAGTCAACCATGTAGGCTACTATTAAGGGGCCAAAACTCAAGGCCAGGGGTTTATTTTTAAAAGAGGCACAGTTTATTTGCTAGTAGTAGACAAAGTTAAAAGAAAAAAAAATCGAACTTGAATTTCTTGCTCTCCAGTCTGTAGAAAATTAATGAAAGCAACAGTTCAATAAGATTTTATTGCAGAAATGTTTAAGTGAAACATTTTAAGAATGCTTCGGAATTTTTAAACAGTTCCTTACCATTTAGAAAGCTGTAACACTGCAATGCGTAACAAATTGTTAGCATTGGATCCTAGGCACACCCAGTGATTTTCTTGAAATGTGTAGTCAGAGCTGGTTAATCTGAATCACTTTGTTCCTTTCATTTTTGTATGTGCAGCTTATAAATATATTTGAGATTGACAGGTCAGCAGCACCCACAATTACTACAATTTAAAATGTAAGCTATTGTCCAAGTACCCTTATGGGCATAGTTCGGTAGTTAAATGCACTGGATTTGTAACAAGGCCTTTTGAGAAGGAAAATAACCAAATAGGAGATGTGATGAGAGAGATTGGATTTCAGAAGAGTACAGCATGTTCTAATGAATAAACTGCTACTGAATGATGATAAAGCATGTGTTTTTAAGCTATCACATGGCTCTATTATTAGGAGAGAAAATTCCATGAATTTAGATGAGATGTATTATCTAATTTTACCATTTTAAAAACAAATCTGCCATCCAGTAATATTTGATGCCAACTGTGTATGGATTACATGCTCCTTTGGGAGAAAGGTTACAAAAGTAATACAATAAATAATCTGAGCTTCAAGGAGCTTAACTCAGGTATCAGAGAAATAGAAAAAA
>PVKM010013972.1:0-29645 GCA_004027735.1 Carollia perspicillata | reverse complement strand
GGTTGATGGAAAAGTGGAAGGCTGGATCTAGAGTACCAGAACTAAGAGTATTCAATGCCATTCAAATAAACAATCCTAAACATAGTGAACAAAATGAATGCTTCTGATACACATGTGCAAGGGACACTGAAATGTGAATTTATTCACTTTGACAAACAAAAAGACAAATCAAATCTCCCTGTGATTTCAATTTTAAGATCGAGTGCTATGAAAACTGAAAGGCTAAGTGCATTTCTCCCCACAAAATTATCTCAGATCTTAGTATAATTAAGTGATCTGGCAACTTCTATAGAAAGCAGTTTGAAACTGCATGGGCAGACTCTGTGTCACACCATACCCCGGGACACCGACACACAGAACATCTTACACTTACAAAGAGAAAATGCCTCCATGCGCCTCGTAAAAATTGCAAGACATTAGCAGAGATCTGTGCAAATTAATTTTCTCTGATCAATTATAACTTATTAAAAAGACCTGGTCTGAAATGAATAGTGCAAGGTTTGGAGTACACTAGCTTTTTTAACATTTATGAGGTTTATAGTCTTCACATCCTTCACAGATTCTTTTCCCCGGGGAATAAATAAAAAAGGAAATCCAGCTCAATTTATTTCCTCCAATATAGCACACTAGGACTTACTCATTTAAACCGCAGACAACGACCCCTCGAGTCTCCTCCTCCCCCGAGCCCGCGCCCAGGGAGACTCTCTCAATGTATGCTCAGCCACCAGCTACCGCAAGTCACTTAAGTAAACACAGAGGCACCTTGGTGAAAGCAATTGCATGGTCTGAATACTATCAACTGACACTTCTATTCAGTGACCCTCTCAGGTCTCAGAAATGGTCTTTTCAGATTCCGGGTCTTGAGGTATTGATTTCAATCAGCAGCTTTTCCTAAGAGCATCATTTCAAAAATAGCCCTGTCACAATTTCTACTATCTCATCTTAGTTTCATCTGGGCTTTGTATTCCTATTTGATGCCATCCAGCTAGATGACACCAGAGGGCTTTTCCGAGACATTGATCCGACTTCATGCATAGGCAATAGACTATATTTTTCCAGTGTATGAGAAAACATTAATATTTAAGTTTGATGGAGGGAGATTTCAAGTTTAAATAGACCATTTACTTTTTTTCTCTCCTCCTGTAGAAATAGAAAGCCCAAATTAGACCATTCTTATCATAAAATTATCAAGCTTACTGCTGAATAGAACTGGCAACTTAACAAATGAGCATTAATTCTACCCTCTTGGGACATATTAAGAGTATGTTTAAAAACAAAAAGGTAAAAAAGATGTGTGGCCTGTGTGCCCCTGACACTTGGTGTAATGTGAGGGTTTTCTCAAGCTGTCATTGTAAGATGTCTAACAGGTATCTATTTGATGGCAGTGATCACAGGAAAGATGACATCTATCACTTTACTTTACAGTGAGAATGTGGAAGGTCTGAGACCCATCATCTTACCTGTTAAAAATGTTCAGGTTGAGGCCGTGGCTGGTGTAGCTCAGTAGATTGAGCGTGGGCCTGCGAACCAAACAATCACGGTTCGATTCCCAGGCAGGGCACATGCCTGGGTTGCTGGGCCAGTTCCCAGTAGGGGACGCACAAAAGGCAACCACACATTGATATTTCTCTCCCTCTCTCTTTCCCTTCCCCTCTAAAGATAAATAAATAAAATCTTTAAAAAAAATGTTCAGGTTGCTCTGATAACACCCTCGTGACAGATAAATTCAGGGTGTTTTTCTATTTCAAAGGGAATAGCAAAGAAACTAACCTTAATTACTTGCCATGCTCTAAACACTGTAATAAATACCTTATATATGAGTTTTCATTTAATCTTCACATAGGCCCATTATACAAACAAAAAACAATGGATATTAACTGAACTGTCTGTAGTATTAGCACTGGGATTTGAGTGCAGGTCTTCATAGCACAAATACAGGCATTGTTTTAACATCTACTATGTAGCAGGTGCTATGTGAAGTAAGGAGCATTTACGGCAGATCAGTCAGTATACAGGCCTTAGCCTCAAAGAGGCAATACTCAAATAGGGACCAACACACAAAAAAATTGCAAGTGAAAATATAGAGGAAACCTTCTGAAGTTAAACATTAGCACTCTGAATACAGAGTATGTTTTAAAAACTTTGACTGAGAAGATTTTGGCTAGGAATGGAAGGATGTTTCAACATTAAAAGAACGCTTCACATTAGAAAATTAGGAAAAATTGTATTATCACCTTGAATGCCAATAGCCATTTAATAAAAATGGGTATCTGCTACTGATGTTTAAAATGTGTTAATATTTTGAAATAAAAAAGAATTGTGAATATTGCAAAATAAATATTATCATTTACTAAGAATATTCAAGGAATCAACTAAAGCTATTAGAAGTAACAAGGGTTAAATTAAAAACAATTAGTATAAGATAAATATTAAAAAATTAAGCACTTTCTTACACACTATCAATTCCAAGTTAGGAAAAAAATTCTTCAAAAAGAGCCACATATTGGTAGTTCACAAAGTTATTGAGTACCTAGGAATAAAGCCAAGAAATGAAGAAGATCTGTGTGAAACAAAATAAGAAACTTTACGAAAGGACAAGAATACAGTCCCATAAACTGTTGGGGGAGAGTACACTTTTACAATGTCTTTGAAGGGCAATTTGGTAGCATTTATTGAAGTGGAAGATACCTTTTGACCTAGCAATTTTACTCCCAGGAAACTGTTCTACTGAAATTCAGTCACAGTTTCAAAAAGATCTACTTGCAAAGATAGATATATACATTTAAAAATGTAAAAATTGATAAGAAGTAGATGGCTATCAAAAATGGAATACAAAGCCCTGGCTGGTATAGCTCAGTGGATTGATTGAGTGCGGGCCTGTGAACCAAAGGGGTGCTGGTTCGATTCCCAGTTAGGACACGTGCCTGGGCTGCTGTCTAGGTCCCTCATTTGGGGCATGTGAGAGGCAACCACACATTGCTGTTTCTCTTCCTCTCTTTCTCCTTCCCTTCCCCTCTCTAAAAATAAATAAATGAAATCTTTTAAAAAATGGAATACAAGTAAGTCACAGCATATTTATACTATAAAATATCATATTAAAGGGAATGAGGGAATAAATGATGTATAGAAACTTACTTAGAAGGATGCCCATTATATCTCATTGAATGAAAATAAAGAGAAGTTGCAAAATTATATATTTTTTCTTTATTGCTTTACATACTTCTCTATTGTGTCAATATTTAAACTAGCCTATTGTTTTTATAATTTCATGAAAATCCTACAACTCACAGTATACTCCATAGGTTTTCTACCAGCAGTAAGAACCAAACACTCTGAGAGCCCAGAAAAGAAGTGTGAAACTTTCTCAAATGGAATCGGGCTCCAGGCATCACATGAGAACTCTGTGCCTTAAAGGCAAAGGGGGATTTTCCCAATAAAGAATGGCGGTGGAGCATTCCAGATGGAGCACAGCCATGCCAAGGCCCAGGGTAATGGAAGGCATGGCACGTTCCAGGAAGGCTGGAAAACCCAGTACCGCAGAAACCTGAGGTGTCTGGGAAGACAGGCGGGAAAAAGACCAAAGAAGTAGGTGGGGGCTCAGTTGGGAAGCACCTGATGTGACAAGCTAAAGGATTTCAATTTCACTCAGCCTTACTAGGGACACAAAAGGCCTTTTAAGCAGATGAATAGTGTGAATTATTCAGGAAAAAGGCACTGCCCACAGTGTGGGAGATGTGTAGTACAGAACAGGAGGAAGGACATGGAGGGGAAGAGAGAGATTTTGGGAAGGAACTAAGGAGGTTGAACTGGTGGCAACATCTCATGAAATGACGGGGTAAGGTTTGGGGAAAGCATTCTTTAAAATGGATAGATGTCATGTAATACACCTTAGAAACATGGAATATGCATCAAAAATGCAAAAGGAGCACTGGGGCAAATTGGAGGAAAAGGTGGAACTGAGCAGGGAGGAGAGACAGAACGCAAAGGTGCCCATCCTCACCTTGGAAGCCAGGAAGGACCCTAAGGTGTTGCGGGTGTATCATCTCCTCCGGTGCACAAGTAATAGAGAAAATTTGTTAACGTGAATGAAACTGGTCAGGTATCTAACTCAGAAGGTGGAAAGCAAGTTGCAAGCTCCTCTTCTAAAAAGAAAACATGAAGCATTGTAATATTTATTGAAGTCAGAATATTATTTTGGGTTAACAAGCCCCACAAGTTTTGTGATATTGACTATAGACCAAGATCAAATAGCCTGAAATACATCATTTGTGAGGGATCCTTTCTTCACACGCTGGACACATATTTACTGTGTTTCTATCACATGTCAGGCATGTTCTGGAGGCTGGAACTGGAGGGAACGGGAGGATAGGGACCAGTTCCTGCACTGAGGGTCTTTGCTGCTAATGCAAGAGCCCAAACACGCTACAGAGCCTGAGGGAGCAGCCGCCAAGCTGGCTAAGAACGTCCATACGAGGAGTTCAGAGAACTGTGAGTTCCCAGACAGAGGGAGAGGGTCAGTCAAGGACTGGCCAACCAAGGCGGGAATCAGAGGCCGGGGAACTGGAGGAAAGTGGCAGAGGAGGGGGACGGCCTCTGGTTCTCCTTCACTACCTCCCCCCAGCTGTGAACCTCTCGAGTCCGGGGTCACAGTTCCTTTTGGACTGCCAGTGGCTGTGTGTCGGCCCATGGAGGCACTTAGTGAGTGTTGGTTGAACACTGACTGGATGATGGATGGAAGGGAGGTGGAAAGCCACGTGTCCATATTCTCTGAGGCTCATTAACGCTGAACGCTAATGTGTATTGGGCATTTTGCTGCATGCTGAGGGGCCCACAGGCATTGCTTATTGTCTGCTCACAACAGCTTTTTGAGGTGAAGCCTTAGCTTCCTTGCTTGGCAGAGGAAGTCACTGGTTCATGATGTAAGCCAGCAGGAAAAAAAAAAGGACAAAAATACAATATATTTTGAGATGTTGGGGAGAGCTACTGGGGGCTCCAGAGCACTCAGGCTGCAACTCAGAGTAGGATTCAGGTTGCTCTCAGGATTTATTCATTGATTAATTTTAATTTTAATTGTTGTTCAAGTGCAGTTTCTGCCTTTTGCCCCCATCCCAGCCCACTGCTGTCAGGATTTAAAACACCGGCCATCAGGACTGAGCGGAGAGAAGCAGAGCAGAGCGTGTATGTACGCCCACTTTTGTGCCTGTGTGTGCCCGTGTGTGCCCATATGTGTGTGCATGTACCTAAGTGTATGTCAAAGGAACACTGTATACTTAATCCAGGGAGGAGCTGAGTCAAAAGGGAGAGGAAGGAGCCCTGGCTGGTGTGGCTCAATTGGCTGGAGCATCATCCCATAATCAAAGATTGCAGGTTCGATTCACACAGAGCGCATGCCTGGGTTGCAGGTTCACCCCGGGTCAAGGAGCCTATGAAGGGCAACTTAATAGATGTTTCTCTCTCATATCAATGTTTCTCTCTTTCCCTTCCTCTCTCTCTGTAAAAGCAATGAAAAAATATCCTCAGGTGAGGAGAGAGAGAGAGAGTGAGGTGAAGAGAGCTGCGAAAGGGTTGAAGGCCGGGAATGTTCAAAGAGAGACATCACGCCTAGTCCCAATTGCTTTCTTTTAAAAAGTGCCGTAGATTAGATGGCAAGAAGTTGTTAATTTTGTAGCTGTAAGGGTCACACAATGGTTATGTACACCTCTTTTTTAAAGTCTTCATTTAGAAACGGTCACTGAAATAAAATGACCTGGTGTCTGCAGGATAGAGTGAGCTTGTGAAAATTAGGAGAAATACCATACGTCATAAAATCTCTAAAGAAGGAAACCTGGAGACCTGGCCATAAACCAACCAAGGTGATACAAAAGAGCAGTAGAATTCTTTAGCCATCTTATTTCCTTTGGGGGACCTTCACTGGAGCGACAGCAGTGTTCATGAAGGAGAACTGAATTTCAAGAATAAAACATTCTATGTCTTACATTAAGAGTTACCTTCCACACATATTAATTTTATGCAGAAAAAAAAACCATCAGGGGCACTTATATAGCAGATGTAGGTATTTAAGCAAGGTACACAGGTGATTGCAAGATGTATTTAAGTCACTCAAAAATCTGCCAGCCTTCCTTCCTCTTCTCCTCCATACCCTGAAAAAATTTTTCTTAGCCATTAATGACCTTTAATTATGTAACAGAATTGCAGGTGTTGATTAAACATGTTTCTCTGACTTTTAAAACAACAGGTTTAGCATGGCACTACAGACAAACCCTACCTAGTCTAACTCCTGTGGCACCTGAGTAACACAAGGGATGAAATTAGAAATTACAAATGTAGAAATGCACTGAATAATGAACCTCAAATTATTGTCTGGATGAGTCTTCTCATATTTAATCCCAATTATCCATTCCCAAGAGAACTCTGGAGACCTTACCCATAAAGAGACTCTTTGGGTTTGAGATATATATATATATCAAACAAAGCTATCAGAAAATCCTCCCCAGAAACTGAGAATGATTTCCTTATGGCTTGACAGATACTGCCAAGATTTCCTTTAAGGTTTATTTAGATGGCACTCGGGTAAGATTCCCATATGGAATTACTCCCCACACAGGAGCCTGACCTGGGGGAAGCTGAACAAAGCAGAGATTATTTACAAACTCCCAAAGCCAGGGCTGTTTTACATTTCTCCCACCCTGGATCTAATTACATCAGTAAATGCAACACATATTAAGTAATAAAGCATAATTACGAAAAGGCCGAGAAGTGCTACAGAGAATTGACCCACCTGACACTGTGAGGCAGAGGCCAGGGGCCGGGGACGGCTGGACAGGCTGCCTGGGTTGCTGGCACCCAGGAGTTACCCCACCACTGAGGCAGCCAGAGGCAGACTGGTCCCAGCAGGCTTATCCTGATGGTTGGAGACCTTATAGGAATCATGTGTGTTCTGAGGAGGGCAGCCTTCCTGTCAGACAATTTTCAGGCAGTTTTCCCTCAAATGATAATGTGCTAGCTGCTACAGCCTTGTAAGCTCAACCCACAAAGTACCCTCAAAACCAGGGCCTTAAATAATATAGGCAATGGTGACATACCCATTCTTGGTAAAGTGGGCTTTGGTCAGTTTTTATCCAAAGAGGAAGAAAAGATTCCCATGAAACAAAAGAGGGTTTAAGGACTGTCATGAAAAGGTAGTAACTTTTGTTTTGGCTATCCTTAAAATGTTGGGTGAATAAATTGTATAGTTTTTAATTGCCAAGTAAGCCACTTGTATTTTTTTAAAGATTTTATTTATTTATCTTTAGAGGGGAAGGGAAGGAGAGAGGGAGAGAAATATCAATGTGTGGTTGCCTCTCATGCGTCCCCTGCTGGGAACTGGCCTGCAACCCAGGCATGTGCCCTGACTGGGATTGAACCACGAACCTTTGATTCGCAGGTGCTCAATCCACTGAGCTACACCAGCCAGGCCAGCCACTTATATTTTGTTCATTGAAAGAGCCTCAAAATTTTTTCGAATATCATAGGGATCCTGTTAGGGGTAACTTGCCTGTAGTTTCTTGTGCCCTAGGCTTTTGCTGGTATTATGCTCGTAGAAAAGAAACATCAGATGCTCGTTCAGTGGGAAGACAAGATACTGTGTAAGGGGCAGCAGGCTTGGCCTGTGCATCCTGAGGCCGGTCCTCAGGTGTCCGAGTAAGGATGGAGAAATGACAAACCAGCCCTGAGACCATACACAGGGCCACGGAAACCACCGTTGGCTGGACTGAGTGATCTCTCTTGTGCAACCACCATTTAGACAATGTCTTCTTTCACTTATTATTATTATTTTTTATTATATGGACAAAAAGAAAGCTAAATGAAGTAAAGTAAAGCTCTGGAGTAAACCTGCCTGGGTAAAAATGTCATCTTCACCACTTCAGTTCCTTAACCACCCTGAGTCTCACACTCCTCATTGAAACGGAGCTTACTGGCATGTCCCCCTGTGACGGTCTCAACTCATACTTCAGCGATAATCTGAGCCTGCTCAGTGCCTGGCACATTATGACTCAACAAATGTTTGTGATTTTTTTTTGATTACCTAAAGACTTTACACTTTCGGAGCACATAAAGAAAATCGAAAACCCTCTGCATGTGTTTTCCTATAACGTCCTACAGTGAGAAAGATTTGGGGTATCTGTCCGGTTTGGGGCATATAATAGGTATTTCACAAAATTGTGGATTGAACTGGAAGTACAGTTATTTTGGAGTATAAAGTAGGTGGAAATTTTATTTTCAGCAACAAAAGCACTAAAACAAATATTTGAAGAATCATGTTGGAAAAAATCAGATAAATGCTGTAATATCAATGAATATTTTACACAGCCTTGTCAAAAAACTTTATGAAATATAAACAATATTTCTGTTGAATTAAAGATATATTGTGTCAGTTTGTTGAACTGTCTAAATAGACAGTTTCTGGAACACATCAAGGTAAATCAGAAATCTCTGGAGGGAAAAATGCTGTGCACTATGAAAATGCTTAAGAGAAAACCATCCCACCATCTACTTTTGTTTGACCTTAATTTCCCATTTTAAATTTTAAAAATACTTTGAATTCTAAAATAAAAATTCTCCAGATGTTTTTAAATTTCTTTTTGAATGACCGCAAACTAAATAATGTCAATATCACAGGTTTTCCTTTCCCTTGGGCATTAAACCTGTCATCTGTACTTTCATACTTCTTGCTTTATATTGGCAAAATGGAAGCAGACCAGAGGAGTGCTGCTTAGGGTGTTCTAATGGAAAATTGAGAAAGCAATCTCCAGTGTCTAATTAAAAATTAGCCTCATCGCTTAATAGTTATCGTGCATATTTGTAAGCTTCTATTATCAGGTTGCTAATAGTGTCTGTGTGTCGTGTGTTTTATCCATCCCAACAGAATCCAGAGCTGCAACGGTCCTCATATCCTACAGTTGTAATCTGCTGGTTGACACCGTTTTGTCCTACAAATATTTCTCTCAATGAATAATTCAGACGCAAACTGCATGTTGGTAACTATATTTAAAACCAAAAAATTCATCACATAATAAATACATTTTATGCACATGTTAACTTCGAATTTACTTCAGAAAGCTATTTACAATATAAATAATTATAAATGGGAACACTTTGCAAGATATCATTGATGTAGCTAATGTTTTCTACTTTACATTCCAAAGTAAAAGTTCAAATTACAGATTTATACTACGATGTCACTAAAAACTTTACATTGCAAGATGGTATTTGAAATATTGGCAATCAATATCTTCTTTCACAAATATATTCCTTTTATAGCATGTCAGTCAAAAAACAAACATAAAATATTTTATCTTTTTTGAAGTGCCCACTCATATGTTTCATTTTTTGAAATTTGTCCCCTTTGGAAAAGAAAAGGTAAAAAGTTACAGTACTTCTAAAAACTTTTCACGCCATTTCATTTCTTTTGAAATGTAAACACACCAGGGTTGTTGGGTACAAATTCAACTGTGATTAAATGTGTCCCAGATCAGCAAATTTGGACAAATTTTCCACTATGTAGGTTTATGAAAGCAAAGCCCCATGCAGCAAAATTACAATAATTAAAACTATAAATGTTTGGTTTAAAATTATTAATTAGGATCTCTTATGTGAACCATCAGTTTTTGAAAAGCACAGCAGAATACAATCTTGTTTTTTGCTTTACAATTTCATGTGTGCATGTTTGTGTGTGGACACGCACACAAATACCACATCACATGTGTTGCACATATGTAACACATGTGCGGTGCAGGTTGCATGTGAGGGTGCATGTAGGTGTATGTCTACACACATACAGCCTTTCTACATACAATCTTAGAGAAGGAACTCTGAACAAACCCCTATTTGGACATGAGCACAATCTCACTGTTTGAGTGAAGCATTACCCGTACGATTCTTGTGCGCAAGAAATGAGCACCACACGGAAATTTCCCCCAAGAACATTTTCTATGTAAGATATCCTTTCCATATGTTCATAGCTGTTCTGTCATTCATTTAAACTTTAGAATGACAATGAATGTTTTATCCACAATGCATTTCCCTGTAAGAACTAATAGATTTTACTGTCTTAGAGTCAAATAAACTCCTATTTGAAAAAAACTGGCATTTACATAAAAGTTGAATCACTTACTTAGAGAACCATAGGATGTACATCTATGTCCTGTGATGTGAGTGAACTAGGGAGTCAGATTTGGGCACTCGAACACTTTAAAGAGAGTATGTTAAACTGTAAGCCACCCACTGGGCCAGGTAAGTGACCCCAAAATGGCCAAATCCTCAGTTTTCCAAGTATCAGCATTCACTCTTTCAGTTCCAAATTCTACTAGTATCAATAGGATTTCACGGAACATCTTAGTAATGTCCTGCTCTTGAAAGAGAGAGGGAGAACGAGGGCAAAGGAGTGAAATGGGGAACCCCCATAATAGTGTCAGCAGTAAAAGAGAGGGAGGGAGAGCGCTATAAAATAGCACACCTGTACTTAGAATGTCTCTGTGGCTGTAGTGTCTTCTATTAAATTTAATTGTTCTAGGTCTTGAGGGGAAGGCCTTTTTCTAATTTTAAAATATCTCCACATATTTTCTAAATGATTTTTTATTGAATCAATCTTTATCCCCCGCTTTTTAAAATGGAGCATATTATCCTTTTCCAGAAGATCCCATTAAAGCTTGTTTTAAGTGGATTCTCTGCCCAGAGGCATCAAGTGGCAGCAGGGTATAGAGAAAATTAAGAATACCACCCAATGGAAATAGCCTAATCCCATAAAATAAAGCCAGGAAAGAGTGAGTGGGTTCACTGCAGGCAAATCATTGCTTGCCTCCTGTCTCATTTTGAATGTCATATCAGCATGGCGCCATATTCTCTCATATCAGGCGATTACAGTTTTAGAAAGCTGCTCCTTTATATTCAACATAGTATTGTCAAAAGACGGAGCCAAAGCACACCTACATGTCTGACCTGTAATGACTATAACAATAATATCATGCAACAAAAAATAATTTGTCAAATCTGTATATTCTCAATAATAGTTTTACAAAAAATTTCCAGAAAAGGACAGGGGAAATATTCATTTATTTCTTTGGTCATCCAAATTTTTAAACTAGGCAGGACAGGCAGGTAAAATGGGCAATAAAGATATTCTTACTACTACTAGGAAGCATGAGCCTTGTTTCATCTAATGAATTGCTATATATTGTAAGAGCAGTTGGGTAGAGCACATTCCTACATATCCCCAAGGTGACATATAAATCATGCTTCTCTCTCTATTTCAATCAAGTATTATGATTCTCAGCATTTAACGAAGTTACGGAGAACAAGGATTAAAATTAAAGCCAATTTAAGTTTAATTTTAACTGAGTAAGTTATTGGGAACATACATGTTTTACATCCCATATTTTAAAAAGACACAGATGACATCTTCATTATGAGGCAATATGTTCCTGCACAGAACAAAATAATGTAGATTATAACTATATTTTAATATATGTATGTGTACAGCATATTAAAAAGTTACCTTGCCAAAAACTATCTTGACTTATCTTGGGTCATTTTGCAATAATCATACCATGTTGCAAAAAATGTAAGCTATATAATACTGTGGGCCTGTAGGTATTATATGTAATATAAATATGCTACTATGAAATTATTGATATGTAAAATAAATAAATAAGCTGCATTTAAAACTGGGTCAGTCTATCAAAATTTTTAAGATGTAATTTAGTTAATTCTGTTATCATTTAAAAATATTGGACTTGCCACTTTAAGGAGCATTATTCCTTCTAATTATACCCTATTTGTAGACTTTATAACTTATTTCTTTCCTCAATTAATTTTTTCCATGTAAATATTTCACTGAAATTTCTTTAAGGACAGTCTTTTCTTTCAAATCAGTTCATTTTCCTAAGATTCTATTTCCTTTACGGCATCTGTCTCTGGCCTTTTCAGTAGAATGTGTGCCATCAATAAAACCCATCTGTATAGACTTCCTTTCCAAAACACACCGTATTCTTCAGACACTTGTGTCATTGAACCATTTATCCCCCTACAGAAGTCTGCAAAACCTTTAGCATTCCTAAAACCTTACTTCACATTGCAAAATGACCATAAATTAATTTTAAGTATTCCAAGGGCTTCTCATAAATATTTTTCTCAAAATTACAGAATACTTTTGCTTGTACAGTTCAATGTGTAGTTTTTATCATTTGAACTTTTTTGAAAGTATATATAACCACTAACTTTCTCACTGACTTGCACTTTTTCCATTGACAGCACAATGTTGCTCTGTCACACCCAAGATGAATGTATTTTATTTCATGTAGCCACTTTTCTCACATACAAACAACCCAGTATTTATCTCTCAGATTATCATCCTTCAGATTGTCACCTACCTATGGACTGCCAATAACTGTGTTATGTGATGAAAATATATTACTAATCCCTGAGTGTTCAATGTCATGGTGTCTTCAAAATGATAAGTCAATTTCTTCCAATACATTCCTTCTGAATATGGCAAGAGTTGCAGGCATGGGACTTCTAGAAAATATTAGCTATGAAACATCCTTAATCACTTAGGTCACTTGGATTACTAGAGAATAGTACATTAAATAAACCTTATTTTTCTTTTCCCTCATCAGCTTCTATCATCTTCATACTGGCTGAACTAGAAAGTTGTCTGTAACTAGACATGCCTAAAAGAGCCCACGCATCCGCTTAAGTTACGAAGCATCTAGACCTCTACATGAGTACAGAAAAGCCAGAGTGCTCAGTCTTGACAACTCACAGCAGAGAGTTAACTGATTAACAAGTTCAGTTCTGCTGCTGCACCACTGAACCATGGAACAGTAGAACATTAGAACTGCCATACAGATAAAGAAACTGGGGCCCAGGAGTGACGAATGATGCACTTGTATCCCCCAAATAAGTTGTAAGCAAGGTCAAAACCAGAACCCAGAGATCTTGGCATCTAGTCTGCTGGTCTTTCTCCTGTTTCACATGAACTTAAGACCAAGTTTATTGTTTGTTGTTTGCAAACAATAAGGAAATGAGTACTTCACCTGTTCCATCAGTCAAAGTACTGTTCTTGCCTTTCAAATCCCCTATCAGCCTAAGCTTTTATCTCAGACTCTCTCCTGAGGTTTTCCACATGTTGTCACATTTGCACATCTGTGCTTTGAAGTGTTCTAAAACACTTAACTGCTATCACGTAGCACTTCACTGGTTTCTGTTAGTTTTTGTGCTTATTAGACTTTTTTCTTGGTGAATTGGTTTGAGTTTTTTATTTGGTTGGTTATATGAGCCCCAAATATGTCAATTCTATATTCTGAACCTTAAGTTATTTGCTTTGAGATACTACTTCATTTCCTTCGACCTCTGGCCTTTCTATCTCACTGTTTCCAACCGGGCACTTCAGGTTTCTGATGTGTGTCCCAACATCTCAGTTCTTTCTCTTAGAAGAACCCTTACTGATATGTCAGTGTGATCCTGTTCCTTGTCTAACTCAAAAGTAAGGTAAAAAAATCACCACTTCCTGATTGCTTTTAATGGATGCTACGTGAAAACCCATTCTTATACCATATCCATAGCCATTTCCCTAATTTATATCTGAACCAAATGAGCTGGCTGGTTAGAAACACAAAGAAGAAAACAGTTTCCAAGATCTCTCCCTCTCTTTCTTAGTTAGCTTGGGAATGAACATTTCTTTAACAATTTTAATGTTCTCAGGTTAAGGACAGTTAGACACTTAGGGTGTATTTATGCTACATGGCCTAGATCTCTGCACAGAAAGTGAACACCGCGGTTTGTCGATAGCGGCCTGTGTGTGTGCGTGAGTTTCACTGGACCATCACAGCACGATGCTGTCCTCCATCAGTCCTTCCATGTGCTACACATGCTCACTTAATCTGTACAATTATTCTTCAATTCAAAATTTATCTACTCTGTTCCTGCATAATTAGAGGGGAAGTTTTTATATTCACTTTAGCTCCATTATCTGTGTAAAACCTTGAATGCTAGTGCTGTTTTCTTCAAATTCAAAGGAACACATGTCAGACACCCAGTAACTTAAATTATCTTCTCTAATAATCTGTAGCATAGGAAATGCTGGTCATTGGGGCATGAAACTATAAATATGTTTTAGAGATCTTTAAAGAACAAGGTATTTTAGAAAAACATCAGCTTCCATTGGTTATTATAACAGATGTTCCTTTGTGTCCTTGTGCGGGGTCTGGCTGCATCCTTAGATGGGATGTTACCTCAAAGTGGGAGCCGTTACAGCCCAAGGAATAGTTTCTAATGGTTTCACTGTCATATAAGTGCTCCAAGGCATATCCAGTCAACGTGTAAGCATGCTTATCAAAATACTGCCGGTGAGAGCCAAAGCAGTTTGGAGACACTGCAGGATGGTCTCCTGCTGTCTGATGAGGAGACATATCCGAATGGAGATAGTCCTTAGCTAGGATCAAACTGGATTTTGAAATGCGATCCGAATTAGGACTGCTTATCCGAGACAGTGCAGTGGGGCTATTGTCATAGTCATTTTCATGGGGACTCAGCATCTTTCCCTCTCTCTGCTGGATATGGTCACATGGTGAAGTGTTGGCAAGGGTGGAACCATGGCAGACTTCACCTGTCGGTGGGGCCTGTTGATAGTTTGCAAAACAGAGGGAGTGTTTTTTCCCAGCTCCGTTAATGGAAGCCAGTTGGTCTGGGGGGGCTTTCCGTAGCTGCAACCTGCTCTCTTCTTCTTTAATCATTTGCTGGGTAGCTCTGATCAGAGTTTCAATTTTGCTAGGTTCATGTGGGCTACTTTGATATGGCTCAGTGCGATATCGTTCACCTGATTCGCTGGCCGACCCAGGGTCTGGAGAACTGACCACACTATCTTCATCCCAATGACCTCGCCCTAGAAACAAGAAAAAGTAAAAGGTAAGTGGTTTGAAAATTCACCCCCCAAAATGTAAGTGTATTTCTTTTTAAAGAAACCTTGGATTTTTCATTTTTCATATATGCACCAATATTTGAAACAGACAGGCTCCCCCCCATGGCAGAGTATTAAAGTATTGTTCTGAAATTCACAGTTCTGTGGCTTTTAAGTCAGATGAAGACTATAACAAGGTTTTTGAAGGTAAACCTTGTTCGTGGGTTGTGAATGTCAATTAGAAAAACAGTGAAGACTACCTATACTTCATGTATGCACATCACTAAGCCTGTCAGGCTATAAATAATGAAAGAAAAATGCATAGCATTTGGCTTATTTTATTTTCTAGAACAGTATCATATTAAATCAATGCTTAGAAAATGCTATCATTTGGATTTGAGGGAGATGATGATATAGGCTGTACAATTTTCCCAATTCCAACTAAATCAACTAAAATGACAATATTGCTAAATATATTTTGAGTTACAGCAAAGAATCTAATGTTGCCCTGGCTGGCGTAGCTCAGTGGATTGAGCATGGGCCTGTGAACCAAACGATCGCAGTTCGATTCCCAGTCAGGGCACATGCCTGGGTTGCAGGCCAGTTCCCAGCAGGGGACGCATGAGAGGCAACCATACACTGATGTTTCTCTCCCTCTCTCCTTCCCTTCCCCTCTAAAGATAAATAAATAAAATCTTTTTTTTAATATTTCATTAAAAAAATATATATAAAATATATAAAAATATATAAGAATATATATACTTTCATATATATGTGTAATACATATGTATATATGTAGACACGTGCATGGATATGTATATATCTTGTCCAATCAAACATATAAATATTGTCTTCTCAAATCTAGTGGTAGAAATCTCAGTTTTACATATAATCATAGAGTAACTTGTACCTTAGAATGTTTCTGAAATAAGGTAAAGGATAAATAAAAATTTTAAATGTTAATAACAGTGCATTCTGCCCTAAGCAGGGAGATCTAATATGCAGGAATAGTGTATCCAAAATATGTCCCATGAATTAAATAATTCTCAAAGCAGTCTGAAGTCGATACGAAAAGGGAGAAGAGGAACAGGAACATGAGGAAGCTGTAAACTGCTTAACACAGCAAAGCCCTGGATCACACTATTCACTGCTTTCCTTTTCCCTTCTCTTCTTCTTTTATTTCTAATATTTTCTTCCAGACCATGTACATTAAGCCAGGATTTTCACTTCACTCCATTCTTTGGCAAGCCACTATTCTTTGCCTTGGGCTTCCATTACAAGTCTAACAAACTAGAGAAACTCAAAGGAAAAGGAGAAAAGGAAAAGGAAATACATGAAAATCGCGGAAGGCAGGCGGTGCTGGGTGGTATCTGACAGAAGACTTCACAGCTGAGTGCAGCACGGCCTAGCACTTTGCCCACCCTACTGACGCCAAGAAGTGTACCATCAGGGCCGTCCGATCAACCTTAACATCATTGACTTTTAGTGAAATAGGGAGAGTGTCAAAGGCCTGACTGAATCCAACTTTGAAATGGACAGAATGGGCTCCTGGACCAGTTTACTGTAGAATGAACAAAGAAGAGTGTTAGTAGCACTAAAGGCCTTCACTGCCGTGCCCATTTCTGTGTGTTCATAAAGCCATGCAATAATCTCGGGGTGAAAATCTCGGGAGGTTCTACATATGTCTCCACCCTTTACTCACAGGGGTCGGGGCGAGTTGTCATAATGAGGAGGGAAGGTGGCAGTTACTGGCATTTAATGCCCAGAGGTGCAGGAAGGTTAAACTTCCTGTGATGTGAGTGACAGGCCATGAAACAAAGACTGCACCCCCCACACACACATGCCAACAGTGCCCTCAGAGACAGATGCAGCTGGATGAGCCCCCAAACCACTTAAGTCCACATCTGAAGCATGAGAATGCAGAAGAAAATAACACACAAAAATTTAAATGCATACAGAATACAAGTTCAATAGATATATTCAGTAATTCGCTTTAACTTAATTTCTACACTTATTTGATATTTAAAATGGGAATCACTTTTACTCACCTATCCAAAATAAATGTATTTGGTAAACTACTAGCAAAATCAATACTCTTAAAGAGAGTGAAATTGGTTTTCTAAATCCCATTGGTGTGAGCTTCTGTTTTGTAAATTCAAAGGGGAAAACCACTGGGTCAATCCCTGCAGTTTGCAACCTAGAATATTATAAACCTGCCCAGGGATCCACTGCGGCGAGCTCAGGGATCATTTCAGCTGCCCTTACCGTGGATCCTGTGGACTGAAGCGATGTGAGGCATGCTGTTTTCATAGACTTCTCGGCTTTCTGGGGAGGCCTTGGTCAGGGGCAGGGCTGCACGAGAGCCCCACCAGGGCTCCCTCCCCGCCTGCTGCGTCCCCAGGAAGTACCTGCCGGCCTCACAGCGGCCTCCCTCACAGGCCTGGGTGTGGAAATGCCTCTCCTCCACCAGCCTGGAGGGGTCGAGCGCAAAGCCGTAGCATAGGGCGCTTCGGTCAGAGAACTGTCTGTAGGCGCAGGACGCGTCGTGCTGAGAGCCTGGCCTGTCTGCGGGGTCCAGCAGCTGCGGAGAGGCGGTGTCTGTCAGCGGACTTCCGCCCCACTGGCTGTCGTGATCCGATTCCGATCTTTCTGTGTGAAATCCCGAGTACTGCAACCAAGAGGGTGAAAAACGTACATTAAAAAAAACAGAAACAAAAACAGCCTTTTTATGCTGCAAGCTCCCCTAAGGACATGGTGGGCTTAAGGCACCAAAAGAAGACTCATTCTAGGACCAGCTGGGCACCCCTGACTTGCAGTCAGTAAGCAGTCAGGCAAAACAAAATCCTTTTCCTGCTGAAAGGAGGAGATAAAAATAATAACAAACGTGGATGGAACTCAATGCCAGGCACTCCTGAAAGTGCTTACGGTGAATTACTAACCCTCCTCCCCACCCACCAGTAGTTCTTACATTAACTCTTTAATGGATATATTAGTAACCCATTGTATGGATAGGGAAGTTAAGGCACAAAGAGGAAAACCAATTTGTCCAAAGCCACAGAGTTGGCAGATGGTAGCACCAAACTTCAGACCCAAATTCTCTATCGCTACCCAGACGGTATTGCAAAAGGAAGAGTCCAAGAAAGCTTCATGTATTACTTCTATTTGCTCTTTAAT
Organism: Carollia perspicillata; assembly: GCA_004027735.1. Taxonomy (NCBI): domain Eukaryota; kingdom Metazoa; phylum Chordata; class Mammalia; order Chiroptera; family Phyllostomidae; genus Carollia; species Carollia perspicillata. The sequence continues at coordinate 11,536 of PVKM010013972.1, read as the reverse complement.
TTGTTTTCTGAGTAAAAAATAAAAAATAAAATTAAAAGTAGGATTAGAAAGGCATCAATGTGCTGCACCCTAACTTTTTTTAACATGATTTTTTTAATCCTCACCCAAGGACATGCTTATTGATAACACTTTAAATGAGACTGTTAAGTCTCTGAGGCTGTGCTGGCTATATGGTAGGGTAAAAGCTTAGCTGACTCAATTGCAATATAACTTTTAAAACGTCTTACCCAGATAAGCTGGCCCTGTTTACTGGGGTGTGCTTCTTGCTTTCTAAAGTGAACCTCAGATATGCACAGGATCATCATGAAAACCAGCTGCCAGCCATGCTGTGCCTGTCTGGAATCATGCTGCTTACTTGTTGCCAGAGTGTTTGGTCTGGTGTTGAAGGAAACGTAAAAGGCTCAGCAGACCTCTCCAGGAGGTATGCTCAGCTTGAAGGTCCTCATGAGCATTAAAATTAATAATACAATTTTTACCAGTTTTTGGTTACCTAATGCCAAACACAGGTCTAAGTACTATACAGAGATTTCCTGCTATGATAGTAATGGCCATTTATTATGGCCAGAACTTATTATGAACTTATTATGTGCCTGTCAGTGTGCTAATCAATGTGTGTGTGTGTATAATTAAATGATATAAATATATATAAATTAAATTTATATATAAATAAATATATATATAATTAAATCCACATAACCACATGGACAGTAATACATCTTCATTTTATGGATGAGGAAACTGTATCACTGAGAGTTATAATAGGATGGTACGGCCACCCCACAGTCTATCTGGTCTCAAAGCCTGCACTCCAAACCATGGTTTTACACTTGAGAGAAAACACTGGTAAGGAAGAGAGGAGAGAGAAAAGGATCCAAGGTCAGAGAGATTTCCAGAAAAGTGGCAGGAACTGCTTTATAGTCTCAAGGACCAAAATATAAGTCCATTTTACATACTCGTTCTTAGCCCAGATAAAAGGAGGAATGGGTGTCTGTCGTGGTATGGGGTGGGGTGGAGGGGGAGGATAAATTCCTAGACGCTACAGCTCTTTACTTGTCATGTGCTACTCGAGCAAATTTTACTCACAGTGAAACCTTCACAGGACAAGGTAAACTCTTTCCTTCACACTGGGCCCACCCTCAGCAGAAGGAAGAATCCTGACTACCCCGCTCAGTGCAAATGTGCAGCCCAGTTTAGGGGCTCCTGGACCCAGAGAAATGAGGTACAGAAGTTTCTCTGGGGAGTCTCCAAAATATGCCAATAAAGACAGCATGCTCAGGATAGAGTTCTGTGTAAGTTCTGGGTTCAAGGTTTTTCTGTTACCATTTCTAATTATTACTTTAATTATTTGCCAAATGTACATATGGACTATTGGCATATTCCATCAAGAAAAAAATAATAGTAAATCCAGCATCTTTTCCTGCAGGACTGTAAATTGGGTACATCAGTGTATCCTGAGCCCCGTTTTCCTGCATCACACCTCCACATGGCATCAGCCTTTTCTTGCCATGGACACCAGCCTCTCTTTTCATAAGATGCCACCTGCACTTTCACCAAGTGATTGTTGCACCCCCTCTCCTTACTGCGTGAGAATCAGAGTGCTATACATTTGCCCTTCAGTAACACCATCCATGTACTTGCCTAGGAAAGATTCAGATCATCCGTGCTAGTCCAAGCTAGCAACTGTCCAGACTCTGCTTGTTTTGATAAAAGTATAAACCAGGTCTATTTCTGAAGTACTCCAGTCAAGACTTTTGAGCCCTGTTGAGAGGGGGAAAAGCTTCCCATGAGTATATATGGGAAAGTGCTATTGGCGCAGCAGAGAAGAACATTCTGTCCTCTGCTCACAAAGAAAATTCAACACAAGGTAACCCTGGCATGCATGAGGTACACATTTCAAGAGCACCCAAAGAAGAATTTGAAGGATAAGCTTCTTGTCAATAGTCAGGAAACTACAACGGCAAGCACACTGCCATTCAAACAGGCAGAAATCAGGTGATTAAGTTAGACCAAGACCTCACATTGCTCTAGAGGCACAGAGGAAAAGCCTAGCTGTAAACCTTTGTTTTTCAAGCCCTGTAAACTTGCACCAGGGTGCATCATCCGAGCCCTGAGCTACATTTGTCATGTTAAAAGGAACTGCACTAGATGTGAACTCCGTTGAGAAAGCCCCAAGCCCACAATCTGATCTGAACTATTTCAGGTGCTCATTTGGTATCTGAGGACGGGGGAGGGCAGAGAGGGGAGATGGCGGCCAGCCACCGTGTGCAGTGTGGGCTGCACAGCGAATGAATGCTGCCCCACGGGGCTCCGGGTCTTTCCCACACCTACTTCGGCTGCTTACCACGTGCACCATCTTAGACAAGTGGTTGAATTTCTTTTGTCCCTAAAGGAAAAGGGTCATCATGATACTTCACCTACCAAAGGCTGATCCAGAAAAGGAGCTACTTAGTGGCAGTAGGGACCAGAAGCTAAGGGAACTTAGTCCCAGGACAATCCTCCTTGGAACACTCAAGGTAACCATGAACAATTACTTTCTCTTTCTTAGCCTCATCTGCAGGATGATGTACTGGTTAGATTAGACTTTCTCTAACTTTTCTTTCAGCTCTAAAATCCTATAATATACCTTCATCACTCAGTATCCTTTCTAGTGTTGAACATATGATTCTTATGCTGGTCTCTATATTTTTTAAATTAAAAAAAAGATAAACTATATAGGGCTACAATCTATGTCCAAGAATTCTTAATTGTCATGATTATAAGAAGAAAGTTATATAAGTTATGTTTTTTTATATAATGTTGACTTTACAAGTATCCCATTATAGCACAAGTTTTAGAGGGATTACATGATGCCTTTTGGTCAGTACATTACTACCTTCTAGAGGCTTCTTAGTAGGAAGAGTAATGACAACCATTTGAGTCTATATCTCTCTACACATCCTTCCCCTAGAACCTATAAGGTCATCAAGAAGCACAAGTTAAATCACAGGTGACCCATGCTATCAGCATTACTAAGAGGTAGGAAACATGCCAAACTTCTAGTAAATTATAAGCTTAAAACAAAATACAACAGCAGCTGCTATGAGCCTGTGGGAGCAGAGAGAAGGATAAGGGGGAGTTTAAGAGACTCCATGAGAGAGAGAGAGAGAGAGATACAGAGAGAGAGAGAGAGAGAGAGAGACAGAGAGAGAGAGAGAGAGAGAGAGAGAGGGCACAAGCTTCGGACACTGGCAAAACAGACAAAATCATCACAAGTGCCGAAATACAAGAGCACCATCACCCACAGCCCTGGCCACAGTATAAGGGCTCAAAATCAAGCGAAATCTGAAGTGGCAATTTCAGACAAGTATCATTTCCATAAGAGACTAAAGTAAATTGAGAATGGATTATGCCCCTCACACGCGGCAGTGAAAGGAAAGAAGGAAGAGGGGGAATTAAGGGCCCAGCAACCAGGAAAGGAAAACAAGACAGGCAAATCCTATCTTTCCTCCTTCCTCTCTCTACCACCATCATCATCCATTTACAAACTGTATTTCACAAACTGACAGGAAAGAGTACTCCTGAAATAGTAACCCAGTCCATAAAATGCCAAGGAATGGGGGAAGAAATTAAATTCCTATTAAAACTCCTGCAGGAAAAACACATGACAATGCAAGTACAAATGTCCCAGGTGGATAAAAGTTCTTATCAAGTAACCAACCACAAAATAAAGGAAAATCACAAGACAACAAACACTCCATATTAAATAAGTGCCCTCAACAAGCATTTGGAGACCCACACACGTGACATGCATGCATGGGCACAGCTCCCAGAATCACAAACTTAAAACTAAGAAATGGACAAAGAAAAAACACCCGACAATAACCACAAAACATGGGGACATACAATAAACACTGACCAATGTCAAAGAACTTGAATAAATCTTTACTTAAATTACAAATACTGAAATTATAAATTACCAATTGTGAAAAGGAGAATAGATTTAAATGAATATTTAAAAAGAAATTGAATAAAGGCTAGAAAACATGTAAGGAAACAAAAATTGAATACAGAAAATAAAAAGATCAAAGTTAAAAGAAGACAGGAAGTTTTCAATATATGTATAACATTTACACAGAAGGAAAAGGAACTAGAATTGTTAAAACAACTTGAAAAAGAATGATAAAGTAAAAGAATCTATCCACCCAACTCAAAACTTACCATATGGGTACAGTAATCATAACTGTGTGGTATTTGTGGAGAAATAAATACACAGATCAATAGAACAAAACAGAGAACCCAGAACTAGACCCACACAAATATGCCCAACTGATTTTTGACACAAATGCAAAAGCAATTATTCAATGAAGGAAAAACAGACTTAACAAATAATGCTGGAGTAACTGGATATCCACAGGTGAAAATAAAATGAACCTCAATCTAAGTCTCATATCTTACACACAAATTAAATATAAAAGGTAAAATTATAAAGCTTTTAGAAAATAACATGAAAGAAAATTTTTAAGATATGCAGCTAGAAAAGAGTTCTTGACTTGATACCAAAAGCACAATGCTTAAATGAAAACTGATAAATTAGATGATCTAAATTAAAAACTTTTGTTCTACAAATCACCTTATTAAGAGGATAAAAAGAAAACCTACAAAGAGGGAAAAAATATTTGCAAACCACATATTAAACAAAGTACTACTATCTAGAATCTATAAAGAACTCCCAAAATTCAGTAATTAAAAAAAATGAGCAAAAGACATGAAGAGACAGTTCACCAAATAGGTAAACAGATGACAATCACATGAAAAGATGGTCAACATCATTAGCAATTAGGGAGATGCTAATTAAAACCACAATGAAATATTACTGCATTCCCATTAGACTGACTAAAATAATAAATAGTGACAATACCAAGTGCTGACAAAGATACTGGAAAACTGGACCACTTGTACATTGCTGGTGGGAATGCAAGTGTACATCCTCTCTAGAAACCAGTTTGGGAGTTTTTAAAGAACCTTAATGTGCAACTACCATGTGCAATCCTGGACATCTTTTTCCAGATAAGTGAAAATTATATTCATACAAAAATCTGTACATGAGTGTCTATAGCAATACTGTTTCCCACTTCCTGGCTCTCATTGTTCTCTTTTTAAATATTTTTAAATCCTCACTCAAGGATATATTTATTGATTTTAGAGAGAGAAGAAGGGAGAGAAAGAGGTGGGGGGGAAGAAGCATTTATATGAGAAACATTGGTTGCTTCCCAAATGCATCCCAACTAAGAATCAAGCCCACAATCTAGGTACGTGCCCTGACCAGGAATCAAACCCACAGTCTTTCGTTGTATGGGACCACTCTCCAACCAACTGATCCACCCAACTAGGGCTGTTCCTATTCTTTTTAAAAATTATTTTTAATTGTGGTAATATATGCATAACATAAAACTTTCAAACTTACCCATTTTTAAGTGTACAATTCAGTGGCAGTAAATACAATACATTCATATTTCTGTGCAACCATTACCACCAACCATCTCCAGACTCTTTCTCTTGCAAAACAGAAACTCTATGCCCATTAAAGAACAACTCCGATAACTCTCCAATCCTTGGAAACCACCATTCTACTTCCTGCCTTTCTGACAGAGGAAAAATGAATGAGCCCCAGAAACTCCCAACCTCGCCTAGGGTCAGGGGTTCGGAAAACCTAGCCACCTCAGAGATCTTTCTGAAATCTTACCTAATTGTGTCACTCTCTTGCTTAAAAATATGTTTTTCTGTCTTTCTGTCTGCTCATCAAATAACACAGCAATATCACCTATATAAAGCAGAAACTATAGGAGATAAAAGAAGAAATAGACAAACAACCAAATAATAGGAAAGTAAGACACTACTCTCAGTATAGGAAAAATAAAGTAAATAAAAATAATAAGAAAAATTATACAAGACTTATAAAACAAAATCAATCAGTTAAATGTTATGGCTATATATCAAACTTTATATACCAATAATAAAGAATCAATCTTAGTGTACATAATTAATCATCAAAATTAATTAAAATGTATTAGGCCACAAATAACACCTCAGTAAATTTCATGAAGTAGAAATATTATAAACAACACTGTCTGATCACAATAAATAAAAAAAATAAAAATTTTAAAAGCCTTTCCATCTGGGAATAAAAGCTATTAAATAACTTTGGGGGAAATAGGCAAATACAAACATGAACTACAGAATTTCTGGGGAAAGGTTAATAAAAATAGTACATATTTAGATTTATGGGATACATAGCTTAGACACCTGAATCAATAAAAATGAAATGAAAAATAAATTCAGTTCTCAATTCAAAAGTGAGAAAAATAACAAAAGAAGACAAAAGAAAGCACAATAAAAATGGTCGAAAGACAAACTGACTATTCACAGAAAATATATTAAAATAGCCCTTGAACATATGAAAAGATATTTAACTTTTAACAAGATAAATGCAAATTAAAGCAATGTTGGGGTACCACGTCTCAATGATCGGATTAGCAAAAATCCAAAAACTTGACAATGCATCGTTGGGCAGAGGGTGGGGAACCGGTGCTCTCACATATTCTGGGAGAAATGCAAACTGATGCAACCTCCACGGAGGGGAAGTTGGCAACACTTCAGAAGAAAATGCAGCTTTCCACTTCTAAAGAACAGAATTAGGCCAAGCAATACACATTTAAGATAAGGAGGCATCATATATGGAACCCACTCTAAACTGGTTCGGAAAAAAATAAATAATGAGGAAAGACAGAGGGGGAAAGAGAGAGAAAATAACAAAGCAAATATGGCAAAATTAACATTAAGCACTGATAAATGTAGTACAGGAATACTTTACTATTCTTGCAATTTTTCTTTATGTATAAAATGATTTCAAAATAAATGTTTTAAAATAGAAAAATCTTATGTAGTAAACTTATTTTTATAGAATAATTAGAGAAAAAGCCATTCATTAAAATTTTTTCCAAAAAAATGGAAAGTTGCTCTATAATTAAATTATTAAATATCTTTGTATTTCCTGATTATTAATATTTTGTGCATAAAAATATAATTTAAAGTTACTGATTCTAGTAAAAACAGCATTGGACTCAGATATGGAAGGACCCTGATCTACTATTATCCAATATGACTTGTAGAAATGATCACTTTCCTTGTGCCTTGATTTTTGCATCTTCGTGACAGAAACAGACTACCCACATTACAGGATTGTCGTGAAGATCGAAACAACAATATGTATCAAAGCACTCTTAAAATGCAAACGTGTTTCAGATATGGACGGTGCAAGTACAGCTTCTTGATTAATGACTTTCACCATCTTCAGAAAATGATTTTTCTCCTAGACTGTATTTTCTAGAGACCATATATTCAGTCCCAGCCTACAGGCATGTAAGAGATAAAACACATATGTTAAAGGATAAGATATCAACAACCCAACTGCAAAAGGAATCTGTTGACTAGTCAGTAACCTCAACACTAGACCTTTCTTCCAAATACGCTGATTTTCAAAGCTAAAATGCACTCTGGTATGAACAATTGTTACCACCTAAACTTTGATTAAAAGTCTAAAGGTCTGTTTTAAAAGGTAGAAAGATAGTGAGGTCTATGATCCATCAGATTATATCTAAGAACTACAGATGTCTCTCCGTGATTGCTGGTGTCTATACTATCTTCACGGAAAACAAAAGCATGTTCTAGGAGCTATAGAATATCTGCTCTTCCTTTGAAAAGGTAAGACTTTCCCTTATATTTAAGGCTATTGAACTGGATGACTTAATTTTTTATTTTAATTGGGTACATCAATCAAGGAAGAAAGTTAATTAATTTTGAAAATTAATTTTTGGTTAATTTTGCAAACACCTGTTTTTCTTTTAAAAAATTGGTTGTCATTTAGAATGCTCTGCACCTTTATTTACCCATGTTTCTTATTTAAAATTTAATTTTCAAAGCAGACATGCATTTTGGCAAATTAAAAAGTGAGTCAGGTGAAGGCTGCCCTGGTTCCCAGGAACATGAAACCGAACGCCGCCCTCCAAAGGTAGGCTAAAGCTGACAGGCCAAGAGCTTGGATGACTACCACAGTGACATCCTCATCCCCAGTGCCCCTTTGGGATGCAGCTCATGAAAGGCTCATTTCTTCTAGAACAGTCTAATATATCATCTGGTAAAAGGTCTGAACCATCATTTGGGGCTTTCTGTGCATCTAATGGGAACTACTTACAATAATTCCTCCTATAACTCGTTCTAACATTTGAGCGCCTACTCTTTGCAAGTATCAAGTGATGTGAGAAGCACAGCCCCATCTTCCAGGTGTTTACATCAGGAGAATCATAAATAATTTTATAAATTTGATAAAATGTATAATTATAAATAATTATAAAATAATTATAAATTTTATAAATAAATAACCTAACTTGCTAAAGTTATGTTAACATAATACAAGTTAGGAAATACCAAGGACCCAAAGAGAGAAAAACATTATAGTTTAGGAGCCCACAGAAGGGAGTCATTACTCTGTCTTTTAACACTGTGGTTGCTTTTGAAGAGATAATGAACAATGACTGCCTAAAAGGCAATTTACTATAGGATTTGTGGGTACTAACTATGTACCTACTAGTACTAGTACTAGTACTAGTACCCATAGTACTAGTTAGTACTATGGGTACTAACTAATACCCATAACAACAATAATAACTATCATTATCAAATACTTGTTATGTGTTAGTCACTATGCTGAGATCCTATAGACATTATATTATTAAATGCTAAAAACATCTTAAAGGTATTATCAATTCCTTTACAGATGCAGCAAGTGAAGCTCAAAAAAATTTTTGCCCATTGTTATATGATTATGAAGTTTAAGAGGAAGGACGCAATCCTGGAACCCTCACTCTTTCCAGTACCTTAGGCCCATCCAGATTTAGGTACTTTCACAACCGTGACGGCAGGGTCCCACCCTCCAAGCAGTAATGCATCCCCAGTTCCCAAGCATGTCTATCCACAGCAGGCTTTTCCCAACCTCCACATTCCAGGAAACTATCTCCACACACCCTTGGATGACCTCCTCTCACCACTGAAGCATTCTTTACCCCAAGCACACCCATGGATATTCACAGTTATACCCACAGATATCCCTCTTTTGATAAAAGTCATGAGCTTCATCCCTGCCACAACAGCTTGCTCCAGGCAGGTGCTCGGCATTCATCTAGATGTGGCAGAAACCCCCCAACTCAGGAAAAATGCCAGATGTTCCAACAATGGGTGTTACAGTTATCTATTTTTATTCTGGCAGCTCGTCGAGGTTTTTATCATTTTTAGCTGTAAAATGAAGAGAGAGACCCTCTTATGGTAAAGTCCTGTTTTCCATGAAAAACTTTCACTCTCTCAAGCATGAGCAGCTTTCCTCTTGATTTGTGTCTGAACCATGAGAAAAAACATCACAGATGCAGACTGCATTGTACTAAGAACATATGCATGCTTTTAAATCACTTTTATCTTACTTTTTACTAATGTAACCCTGAAACATAAAATATGTTCTTTTTTTTTCATTCACTGTTATGGGAAGAACAGATGGTAAAAGGGTTAGATTAAAGTAATACAGCATGTCCATTAAAATAACCCCCACTGCTGGGCTGCTCCCTCGAACAGGAGTCATGTTTACTGTAAAGAATGGCTTTGGCTTCCACACATTGGAAATTACGGGGGTAGGGGGGTCCTCAAGGATAAACGTCAGGGCAAAAGAAAAACTAATGTCAGAATCAAATGCATTTTAAAATGACAATTATGCAAGATATTTTGCTAATCTGAGAGGCTGACTGAAAACACATGCTTATGATAATGTAACTGAGCAGCAGTCAAATACTAGAGTCCATTTCTAACCTCAGTAAACTGTAGCATCTAAAATCATAACCACCTGAAACTGCAAAGAGGATATCAAATAGACATCACTTCTATATGCCTGCATGCCTACTAACGACAAGTAGAAAGTTTTTTGTTGCCACTTCATTTCTAATTTGTTGTCTTATTAATCAACAGCAAGAATAATTTTTACAGAATATGTATAAGAATGGGTAAGTATAACATGATTTCTATACAAGACTCTCAAATACTTAGCTTTGGAAAAGAATCCTTGTGAATTTTTTAATGAAATTCAGTTTCATGACATATAGTTCCAAAACAGTTAAGGTAGAACAAACAAACACACAAACCTTCCTCAGGAAAATTGGAGATGGGAGAATGCACTTCAAAGAAAGAAAATCAATCTGAGTCACACTCCAGAGTTTATGGTGGTTTCACTAGAGGACCTGAGCAATAAATATTTCCATTTGTACTATAAATAATTACAAAGCTGATACTGACTCACAGTTCAATTATTAGAAGCTTTAAATATTTGGGTCATGTCTTCCTTCATTTTAGAAAGTGGTATAAATTGTCAGATTCTCAGAATCAGTTTTTAAGAATGTGTTCACAAGATTTTTCACTCATTTTTCATTTCCTTCACTCAGAGTTCATTCTATTATTTATCGAGACATTGTCTTTAACTTTAATCCACATTTTAGTTATTTTTAGCTCAAAGAATATTCTGGTAAGAAATCTGTTATACCTGTAAAATCCCCGACGTATTTCATGAAATAGAAACACGGGAAGTTTTTTAACATGCTTTAAATGTGGTTTGAAATGTCATAAGCCTTCTCTTAATCCACCCCCCACAGTTACAAAAATGTTCCTGGGATTTGGTTCACTCATTTTTCTCACAGAAAAGTAACCACAGTCGACATCTCATTAGCTGTCAGGGTGATGTACAGCTGGAAGGGAACCAGCACTCGGACCAGAGGCCGGGTTTCCTCCAATGTAATTCTATAAGGAGTCTCCTATAGAGGTCCATATGGAGAGGGCTGTTCCCAAACCATGAAATCCACGATTCACATCCTTTTGGAAATCCAAAGGTAAAGTCCTAAAGGCTTGCTGGAATTTTCATTTGCACTGAAGACTTCAAACGGGTAATAAACACAGAATAAATATTTAGATAAGCTTTTTAGTGCCCTGGCATACACAGCTATAAATGATCAAGACTCTCCCAACATGCACAGATAATACAGACATAGCTCTAGCCCACTGGGTAAATCCTGGGTTTCCAGGAGCAGTAGCTGGTTTTTATGGTAATCTTCTTCTATTATGAGCTTCCGGCGTAAGCCAGATCCACTTCCACCCTTTCCCCGATACTCTCACTCTGGTTTTTCACATATAAATGGCAGATTAGACGGGCCTGGATTAGATGTGTACAGGTGGTGCCACCTGCTCCAGTGCCTCACTGCAGCTTTGTCCACCGGCTAATTCTGGGTCTGGACAAAGGACGGGCGCCCAGGCGGCTCTTTGGCAGTGCCCTCTGATGGAGCTAGCAGATTGGCAGGCATATTACTGGCCTTCTGCACACTGAAAGAGATCTATTGGACTTGCACTTTTGTGAAGAGAAATTGAAGTTCAGAGTCCTCTACTGAGTTAATCAATGTTGTCTGAATGTGGAAGG
>PVKM010013971.1:0-29597 GCA_004027735.1 Carollia perspicillata | reverse complement strand
GACTCACCTATGGTGTCATCTCTTAATATAATTAATGCCAATAAACTTTTGAAAAATTATTTCAAGTAACATTTATATAAAATTTACTGTCCTTAGACCACTTAATTATACAAGTTGGAAGCATGGCCAACTTATAAACGTATATGAAAATTCATTCTCATTGCTTTCATGAACTAAAATTTGGTAAGTGAAACTCATTCGAGTTTAAATAAATTTGTTTTATTACATTTGTTTTTCGGGTATGAAACTTTTAAACTTTTTGTACAGAAGTATCTTCCTAATAAAAAGTAGTTCCAGGTTCAGTGTACATTTGTTAAATTTTACCCAAGTTGCTATTTCCTGATTCATATTGCCTAAGTCATCAAGAATAAATTGCTTGTATAAAGAAAATATTTAATATGTGAATATGTATAGTAGATGTTTTACTTGTGCATATTCTTTGATAAAGATGAAGGTTCTAAGGTTCCAATATGGCTTGGAATGATGCTTTAACATTGAGCTGGCCCATTTGTGAAAAGTAGATTCTTACTCCCCTTTCTGGTAATGATCCACGAGCACTGGCTCTGCTAACCTTGTTTACAGGAGTATTTGAGATGATGACACTTCTGTGCAGATGTCACTGCTCACTCTTGACAATACCACTGTAGCATTTGTTTTTTCTTTTGACAAAGATGGAAAGCCATTCATCAGGAGGTGTGGGAGAGGGTAATGTGGCACTTGAAATGACAACAACATCAATAAGTTGTAGAAGTTCAGATCTATTTATCTCCTGTGTTCAAAGCTTGTGACACAGATGCCTGACCTTCCAAATTGTGGTCAATGTCAAGACCAGGTGAGTGCACGCATTCAGTCAGAGGAAGAGGGGAAGTTGGCTGATAGGGCACACATAAATAATCTGAGTAGGTTAGTGATGCTTTCTTCTGTGCAATGAAATTACCTATTCTTTACCCCAATGTTCAAATTTAACAAAGGTATCTTAAGTCACCATTGCTGATAAATTACTGGCTGGAATGAATGGCTCTGTGTTCAGACCCTATCCTGTCCTCTACTGGAGATACTGTTTTGCTCCTTCCTTGTTAAGCACCAGTACATATACCCTAGCAAAGACTTCAAATTTAGTGGTGTAATGTATTTAGTGGTGTGTAGTGGACACTTTGAAGAGTCAGGTTCTGTACACATGGAAGATCAGTGCAATGGACCTGTTGAAATACAAAAATGGACTTACATATAATGTTTTAATTAAGACAAAGTATTTTAAACTATAAAATAGTCCTTTATTAATGACTAAATTATACACAGAGAAGGAAGAATTTAATAAAAGAAATTGGGTAGAATTGATTATAACAGTTGGCTACTGGGAGTGTGTCTTATAGGCAAAATTTCCAAATTTAAGAATTATTTGGAATATTTAAGAAATATTATTCAATAATTTTTATGTTTATTTTTGAATGAAACATAACTTATTCAATAAATTATTATTGAGAATGTACTGTGTCTTAGGCACTGCTCTAGATCTGAGGTTTAATTCATTGTTGAAGGTATAGTAGAAGAATTTCATTCATTCATTCACTCATTTGTTCATTCATTCATTCATTCATTCATTTGTTCATTCATGCATATATTTATTCAAAACCATTCTTGGAGTCTATATCCTGTGCAAAGCATTGGGTTAAGAGTTATTTCTTGCCTTCTCAATCTAATACAGAAACTTCCCAAACCAATTAGAAAATAATTGGTTCAAATGAAATATGATATATCTATATCTGCCTACCTATCTATGTAATGCTTGAGGTTTGGTGATAGAGAGAATAAGGTGAATAGCTCTGGAGGAATGTGAGAGTGAGTGAGACGGGTAGGGAAGATAAAGAGAGTTCACTGAGAAGGTAACAGCAAACCTGGGATTTGAAAGATGATTGGAGATTTCCTAAGAGAACATATAAGGTTAAGGACGGTCCAGTGATGTGTGCAGTGAAAGAGAAAAGGGAACGGAAAATTGGGTGACTAAGTAGCTTGAGATCACTGACAAGAAGGTATGGGCTGAACAGGTGTGAAAAATAAAAGCAGAGATAGGCAAAGATCAAGTGAGATCTCTCCCCCTCACCCTGCTTTTCTTCTCTTCAAACCTTCATTTACCCAGAATTATAGCTTTATTTGCTTATTTGGTCAGTGACACCCCTCTTAGAAAGCAAGTTCTCTAAGGCAGGGATTTCTTTGGGTTAACAACATCCCAGTGACTGACACATAGCTAGTGCTCAATTGATGTCTGTGGAAACAGCATTTTAACAGTCTAAGGCAGGTGCTCAGATGCAGGGCATAGCAGTGTTCTGGGCCCGTAGAAAGGAGGGATGGCTCCTAGGAGAATGTTTGGTCTGGCTACGGTCTTGGTGCCATCAGAGACTGGAGAAAAGGAGAAAATTAAACACTTTGGTTGGAAAGATGCTTCGGCTCCAATGTAGATAGCTTAAAGTCATGTTTAATGAAAACAAATGGCTTTTTCAGTCATAGCTTAATGGTCTTGATTTAGCATTTTCTTTCTACTCTCTAAGCTCTGCATTAATTAAAGATTTTTTAAGAAGCAACCCAGGGTAGGCATATATAAATAACACAGATGGCAATGTGAATATCGCATAATAATTCAGAAAGATGAGTTCCATTAACAAAGAACTGGGCAGGTAGAATTGGCAGAGCATTTGTATTGACATAACAACATTACTTTCATATGGTAAATTTGATTTATTTTTCCATTTAAATATATTACGAACACTTAAATCCATCAAGAGGGAAATGTAGCATTTGAGTTTTAACCTACAAATCATTGATTCCACTGACTTTTTCTCTCATTCAAATAGTTTTTCTCTTCATTCAAATTCTTATATTAACCAGACTTGAGATAAGAATAGTTTATAGATAAAATGTCAGCAAGCCTTATCTGCGAATGCCAGATCCAGGAAGTTAGATGTGGTGCTAACATCAGAAACTGACATAATTTTAATTAGCCTCCAGTTAGTGAACAAATATTTAATAAATAGTCATTTAATGTGCCTTTTAAGACATGCATTCAGTTGGTTGGTGGAAAATTTTCTTTACGTTATGCCCCTTTTTTCCTTCAGGAGCATTCCATGCAACTACCAAGGGGTGCATATGCAGAGGAGATGCCTGATGCCATGCACGAAACAAAACGATTCATCAGGACTTCATTTATCATATACTGAGAATGTCAACATTCAAAGGGTCAGAGAGCGATAGCAAGTCTTCATTCTTTTATCCCAACAATATTATTTGAAATCAAAACCATGCTGTGTGCTATGCTACATGGTGGAGACAGAAAGGAATCAAGTCAGGCAAGGTACCTGTCTCATGGTATTTACTTTCTAACAAGGGAGTAGCTAATGAAAAGCACAAGAATAAATGAATTCTGATACAAGTGTTATGAAGACAATAAAGTGCATAAGAATGGGATTTGGTCCACATATATCATCCAAGTTCCTTATGTAGGCAATCTAATTTAATTCCTGGTCCTACCAAGCCCTCCTACTTGAAAGTAGCTTCCTGTGGAAGCAACCAGAATCCCTACATTCTTCACACATTCGGCCACCTGTGAGAGACAACAGATCTTACAGAGCAAATGTCACTTTGCAGTAAATTACTTGTTACAATAAAAATCTTCACTAGCAGGATTTCCTACATGTCATTTATCTGCTTTTCTTGGTTGTTATGCTTCCCAGCCCTTAGTGTCATGCCCTGTTGATTTGTCTGAGAAACCCCAGGTGTGGAATGGGGCATAGCCCATTAGACAAGACTTCCTGGTTTCCATGTAAGTCTGGCAGGTGATGGCAGATTAAACTGGAGGACAGGGACCATGGAAAGGATAGCAACTGGGGAATCAAAGGCAAGAGAGTGAAAAAAAAGTGAACAAAAAAATCACTTCCCAACAGGGTAGCTACCTGCAAAATACTTTTCCCAATATTCCTCACAATGTAAGAACATCACCTTAGTGATCTCCCGACTGTATTGTTGAGACACTGTTCTCCTAACTACACACGTTTGCTTTAATACGGAGATTTTCCTTGTCAAAGTCTATGCTAAGGAAATAAGAAGATATGTAATAACATATTTATCCATAATGATATTCATTTCATTGTTATTTATAGTACTGAAAAATGGAAAATAATCTAAATAGGTCAAACTAAGAAGCCGTTTAGATAAATGAATATATATCTGTATATGCTGATGATATGTATAAAATTCTACACAGCTGTTACAAGTGATGCAGAAGAACATGTAATGACAAGAAAGAGTGGGAGTGTGTTGACGGTGTACAGTTTGGTTAAAAAAGAAGTTTACATACAGTGTGTGCAGTGCAATCTAAATTGTGTGTACATTGACAGAAATGTTACTGAGCATGTATGAAACTGAAAGTGAATAGTGATAAACTACAGTATTTTGAAAAAAGACTTTTCATTCATGCTTCTCTAAAGATTTTGCAAAAATTTCTAAAGCCAACATGAGTTAACTTTTATAGTCAGGAAAAGGTGCTGTTTTGTAAGAACTCCTCCTTTTGAGCTGAGCACTTCCTGAAGAGGCAACAGGCTCATCTTTTGACATGTAGGTGGGGATTCAAGTCAGGGGCTTGTGGCTGCGTCTCCAGGTGAAAAAGGTACAGGCTAAAGAAACACAGAATGGAGTGCAGAGCAAACCCTGGTCAGCGGAATGAGCCAGGTGGGGTTTCATGGGCTGCCAAGAAATGACACAAATAGATCAGAGAGGCCTTGGGGCTTTAATGTATATTGTGAAGAACTTCACTGCCATTCTTCGCTAAGATTCGTCATTGTCTGAGATAGGCCAGGGCTTTCTGTTTATTTTGTATTGTCTTGTTTTGTTTAAAACTCCACAGTTGTTACCTCCTAGGTAGCAAACGGAAGCCCAAGCTGTAGGCTTCCTACCATAATGCAGAACGTTTAGTCTCCCAAACTACAGGATGGTTCTCTACATTATGGGCATAGAAAGGGCTTCCCTATCTTCCTCATCAATCGGCGTTGTTGAAAGGGCAAAGAAATGTGAATTGCTCTGATGAGTGTAGATTACACATCATACATACAAAAGAAACAACTAAGAAAACAATCTTGTGTAAGAAAAAGCTCTGTAATCTGTAAGTGCTAGGCTCAGGTTAGACCTTGAGCAAATACTATACTGTTTTGAGACTCTGCCTCTGTGATATCCGTCAAATGGGGATAATAATAGATAGCCACCACCGCACAGGCTGTTACAATGATTGAAGGTGTCTGTCTGTACAGAATGAGGAAGAGAGTCAGTGTCCTGCACCACTCCCACCAAATCCAGGCTATCAATGACTAACGACCAAAGCCACCCCTAAAAGAGCTTTCTTATTAATCATTCAATAATCTGAACACCGCACTTTGGCTTTTTTGGATAGATAAATGCTTACTAGCCATAATTTTCTATCACAGTGACAGTTAGTCTACATTTACACACGCAGAAAGAAGTAATTTTGGAAGAAGCCATTTACAATTGACTGTGGATCTATTCTATTTATAATACTGAATATAAACACACCAATCCCACAGAGAGGAAAATGTCTTTCCAGCTGAATTCTCTTTCAAACTGAGACTTAGCATGTTCATTCTGTGCCAGTGTTGATGAGTTCTGAGTCTAAAAATATGTCTTTTAATGCATCTCAAAATACTTAAATTTGAGGGTAGTTGAAACCATTCGAATATTTTTCAAAGTTTAGAACAAATGCTTTATTAAAATGCACATATAAATGAGAGGCATCCCAGAGGCCTGACTCTTTAAGTTGCTAAGTCCTCAAAAACAACAATTAAAGCTTCCATCTCATTACCAATAAAATGACACATTTAATATTGTTTATGCCCTACTGAAATTCAAATGTATTCAAAAATATTCTTGAAGGCTATTGCATCAAAGTCAACAGAGATGGATCATTTGCCCAAATCCATTACGCAAAGGCTATTTCTCCATTAAGGATACATGGTATTCTATATGAACAGCGATCTGGGGCACCGACGTTCGCGGGATGAAGATCTGAGCCTAAACCGCATGTTTGTGACTTACAAGCTATTTGAGCTGTGACTGCTTCATTGACCTCCGTTTTCTTTTTCTTTTTTATTAAATGTGGTCACTAAGACTACTTTATTAGGTTTCTCTGAGGTTGAAATGAGCAACTAAATGCATTCTCTCGCCCTTTCAAGGCAATGAGGAATAGACAGGTTTTCTGAAGGTTCACTCTGTTTCTAGGCCTTCGCCCATGGCCCTGAATGTATCACACCCTCCGCTGCACACACCTTAGAGCACCAGGATGAATTACCATGGCTCATTGGCTTATATTTACTTCTAATTAGGATAGGCAGATAGGTAGCCCAAATTCATGGAGTTTTGATAATAAGCTCTGTGAATGCAGTACTTTGCTTTGTTTTCGTCTTTGCTTTGATTCATTATTTTTGCTTATTCCATTTTTTATATAACTTTCATATAGTAGGTGATTAATAAACACATGTTGAGTGAACAAACATGCAAAATCCCTGTGGGTCATATGTGATAAGTTTTTAAGGGCGAGGTAATGTCTAAAACTAATAATAGGGGTCCTAGGAGGAGAAGTAGAATGTGTCAGACCTGTAACTGGAAATTCGAGAGAAGCAACAGGGTTCACACCAAAAATGAGAGAACCTAAAGGGAACACGAGGCAGACAGATGCTTCAGATGGCCTTTCATGATGCTCACCTGCTGAAAGTCATGTTTTTGTGTAACTCTTTTCCCTGAGTTCAGATGAGACCTGTGACTTGATTCTAACCAAGAGAATATGCAATATGCACGATTGCATTATATAGGACTGTGGTGTCTGCAAGGTTAGGGTCTTTCTCTTTCCCTCTTATTGGCTTTGAAGAGCAAGCTTCCATCAAGTCTACAGTCATGATTGAATGTGTCCAACAACTATATGAGTGGCGAAACACACACATCCCCAATCTAACCTCCTGATGAGAACTCCCTTCTGGCTAACATCTTGTGAGAATCTAAGCCAAGGATACTTCTAAGCTGTGCCCAGACTCCTGACCCACGAAAACTGTGAGATAACAAATGTGCATTGGGATAAGGCACCAAGTTTGTATTAATTTGTTACACAGCAATAGAACACTAATACTAGCCAATCAAGGTCAGGATGCAGAAGCAAAGAGGTGACAAAGAAGTGTCAAAGATGTTCAGATACACGAACACAACACTAATCTCAGATTTTTCTCGGGCCATGAAAATTTTATCAAGTGATGCTTTGTATGATCAGCTCAAATTTGCCTCAGAGGGGCCAACCTTGCAGTTATGGGCAACACTAATACAACATCAGTTACAATTTTCTTGTGAACCACATATCACAATTCTGTTTCAGCACCAGGAAGCCCCTTCCCTACACACAGGTGGCACACATGTATAGCCCTGTTTTGCTGGAACTTCTCTGCTTTCGAATATTGTCGGCCCTTCCTTCCTGGAGGCCCCAGAAGATAGACTGCTTGGCAACCTTGATCTCATCTACCACCTCCTTAGTGCAAAATGAAAGACACTCACACACTCCTCCAAACACTTTCGAGCCTTGACCTAATTTTGTTAATGAGAACTTTTAGTTTTAGAGCACTTGCTATGTGAGGCATCCTGCAAAATACCAATGAGTGATAAAACAAAACCTTTGAAGGCATGATCCCTGAAATCACTGGAAATCCATAATCAGTTTAGGCCACACAGTTGCCATGGGCTACTTACTATTGATGCTATTTTTGCCTTTCTTTCTTCTGGCAAACAGCAGGCAGCTTTGAAGCACGTACCCCTTCCCAGCACTGTGATAGCCCTTGGAGGCTGGGAAGGAGAAGCATATTGCAAACCCTTTATTCTCTTGAAATAAGGATGCGGGACCTAAAGATTTACTGCAACAGACCCACTGGGTTGTCGAGGATTTTATAATAAAAGTTGAAAAATAATAAAAAAGAAAATTACTTCTTCAGGGAAAAAGGAATGTAAAGTTAGAATTAATATTTTTTTTACAAATGCTAAAAGCTAAAGTTTTGTTCATAACTGAAATGTAGACCCACAACCATTACCATTTAAAATGCAGTTATGAAAATGTAATAAGTAATTTCCCATTTCTTTCTGTATTTCATCTAAGAGTTTCTACATTATTTATTAATTAGTTCTTGCAGAGATCCAAAGAGATAAGGATTATACTACTAATATCCTGGTTGTGGAGATATTAGAAGCTTATCCCAAGTCGGTAAAATTGAGCTTAAAATAGGAATAAAATGAACAAGGGGACGAGATACTCCACTTGATCAAAGAATTTTAGAGTTGGAAGAGACCTTGTGGCCCACCTGACCCAACCTTTACGTAATGCAGACATCACCACCAGGAGGGTGGATGGCACGCAGCTAACCGTCAACAGGTCCAATTTCTAAACCAACCCACATTCCATTACATTCCTCATCCTCTCAGTTAGTTATTCCATACAAGTTACATCCTGGCTGTTTAACACTAAGTACCATGCAAGGTGTTATGGTTTTGTGGGGCAGGAACATGATTCTTGCTCATTAGGGTTCTTCAGGCTGTTGAAGAGCACCACACAGGGTTAAAAATGTCAGAATGGAAGTGCAGGGACTTCCAGAAGCTAAGAGAGGGAGGAGTAATTCTGGCATTATTCTCTAGAAATCAGTCCCAGTATACATGGGGAGGAAAGGTGAGACCAAAGGATGTCTCCAGCAAGATAATGTACATAGAAGATTGAAGGTGGCTCAAACACTCGACTGCCTATGGAAGGTGAGCCCAGTTTTAAAGGTGGCAGCCAGACTCAGGCCTACCTTCATAGTCAGTAGTGTGTATGTGAGCCCAGGGCTCTCAGATCTTTTTTTTTTTTCCCCAAAGATACCATCAATGTAGATTTTGTGAAATTTCCTGAAGCTCTTAACTTGACTGTTGGCCTCACAGGAGCAGAGCAAGAATAAGTTAAGGCCAGCCAATTAGCAAAGACACAACATACAAAGATTATCCTTAAAATAATGGGTGTTTAAATCTTCCCTTTTCCCCAGGGATCTTTGCTTAGACTAGTTAATGGGTTTCTCCGAACACCCAGTTGTTCACTAGTGATTGACTAGACTGCCCAAAGCCTCGGTAACTGGAGAATTTCTAAATGCTGCACTTTCCAGCAGATTGCATGGCAATAACATATGTGAGCTCATGTCTTTTTCTGTTTATAGCAGTGCCTGAGTATCTAATTTACATCCTAGGATTAATTTACTCCTACTGTACGTGTTAAGGGAGCCCAGTTCTAGAAATGGGAGCTCAGCAAGATCTGATGTCCTATGTCATTTTGAAAGGCTTCCTGTGGGCCAGGCCCAGTAGAAGGGCTTTTCCTATCTTGTTTATCTAAATATTCATTCCATGGGATAGATACTGTCATTGCTCAAACTGATCTGGAAACTGAAGGCTCAAAGGGGATAAGTAACTTCTGAAGTCACACTTTCTTGAAGTGGTTGAGTGTGTCTAGAACAAGAATACATCAATGTTAAAGTCAATGCTTTTCTATCATGCCAACACAAGTAATCAGCTAGTGAAAAATTTAGTTAATACCACCTACTTTCTCTATATAACAGTGAACAATCTACTGGACACATTTATTTTCATTTTAGGCTACAAAATCATATTTTTTTTAAGTCTTGAGTAGAATTGGCAAGATTTTCTGATACCTTATATATCAATAGCAACCCCACAGAATGAAGGAAGCTGAAACTTTCATTCCTTTAGTTCCAATGATACTATACTATGTGTCCCTCCAACTTTATATGTACATTTAAATAAAGCAGACTTGGATAATAGACAGTCACAGAGATAAAGCCTATAGTTTGAAATGAAAGGGCTGAAGTTCAAAACCGCAGTCCCTTTCATTATGCATTAGTGATGGTGTGGGAGATGCCATGGCTGGGAGAAAATAAAGTCAATGGTATGTATGTATGTCAGTACTAAGTCTCTTTCCTTCCAATACTGCAGCCAGATTAAGTTTCCAATACTTGCTCCATACTCTGCATTCCATACTAGCATTGTAATAACCATTGTAAGCCGTATTTGCTTGACCTTGTAAGACTGGTGAAAAGACTCATTGAACTATTGTATCTCACGTACCTAGCAGAATGTTTAGAACAGAATAGCTACCCATCAGCAATACTTATCCCCCTTCCTTTTCCTTTTATTCTGTGCTTTTGAAGGATTTCAAAACATGGGACTAGGGACAATTCTCTTAGGGATAACTAACCACAATGGCTCCAGAAATGCATCCAATTGTTGAAAGGGATAATGAATGCTTCCTGTGTATTAGACAACGTGCCAAGTACTTTATACATCCAATAATACTTAACTGTCTTAGCCAATGTGTGAAGTAATTGTTACAACTGTCATCATTTCATAGATGATAAAGTTCAACTATATAGAGATTACATGACTCGTCCAACATTTACTTGTCTAATAACTTGAACTATGAACTTGTTTGTGTACTGAGAGACCTACACCTGGGCACAGCAGAAGAGAACCACAGTAGCTGGCTGCTTAACTTTGGTCATGGTAACTACAGACACCCAGAAATTCCTGAATGTGTGTGTCTTCAGTCTTGACAGTAAAATATGAAATAATCTAGAATTCCTTCTTAGGTGAGAATTACTTTCTCCTTTGTACCAATATATGCCCCCCCAACCCGCAACATTTTTTTTTTAAGTTAGATGCACTAATATGATAGAATTATTTGAAAGTGCTCATTTAGACTAGGCACAAATATTTCTATTTAAATCTGATCACTCTTTAAATCAGCATGGTGCCCCCGAATATAGTAACATTTGGTAATGAAAAACTGAATGTGCCAGTAAACGTTGATGATGTTCAGCCTCATTGCAATATTTTTATGAAATAATTTTCCCTTGAAATATTCAATAAGCTCATAGCCAGTGACTTAATTATTGTCTGCAAGCACAATAGCTTCCTGATAACCAAGAGCACTGTGTTGTGACAAAGCAGGAGTCTATGTATTTTTTAATAAGGAAGGGTTCAGAGCGGTGATTTCTTGATATCCCACAAGCCTTTCAAGTTGAGATCTTATCCAAGAAACACATTTTCTAAATGTTTAAAGGGAGCAGTAAACTGTTCAGAAAGGCTAAAGCATCCCATTTGTTTCTTATATTTTTATTTTCCAGGATTGGATTTTTGCAAAACTATAGGTGCTCATAAAGCATCTGGACAACTATACTCTTGCTCAAAATCTAGTACTGTTAAAAATATTAATATTTGCACAAACTCACTGTCAATTGTAATACAAATTAGAAGGAGAAATTCTACAGATTTGGAAAATTCTATATAGCTTAAAACTTCTTCCCTAGAGATACAGTTCAGTTCTTCCTTATTCAGCTCTGAAACTTCCATCTGCAATAAGACGGGTTTTCTGCTTGAGTGGATGCCTAACCCTTCTGATAAGTCATGAAAACCCGTCACTAAAAACTGCCTGCTCCATGAAGCAGAAACCTACTATTTTGCTGAATTTCATTGCTGCTTTTCCAGGAGCAATGTGTAGGGTGAACAATTTGACAATGACTTATGTAATGTATCAAGAGAAAAACTTTTGGAATTTACAAAAGAAAAAAAATGATATTCAGTATACACCCTAGGAAATTCTGACCCAGCAGGTACTTCATGTTGGGATTTGAAAAGTTGTAATTTTTGTTTCAAATCTCCTCAGGAAAAAATTGCAACATATCTAGAATATGTAAAATATATGAATATATATAATGTATTACATATATAAATACACATTATACTGATATATCTATATGTTATAAATATATACATATTTCAAAAATATATATATGTAAGTTATAGAAACACTTTATTTCTATAGAAATACAGAGAATCCACCTCATTCTCTATTTTAACACAAAAAATTACATATATACAGGTCTGTTTATTTATTACAGATATTTTAATTATTGAAGAACTAGAGACAACTTAAATTTCCACATCAAGGGATTTAACTAAATAAATTATTATGTAGCCAAACAATGTTATACTTTGTAAGTAATAAAAAAAAGAGATTTGTATAGTGAAATGAATTAAAGAAAAGCTATCCAAGATAGCTTTTTTTTTTTTATTGTGGGGTATGGTAGATTGTAGCAGAATGCAGAAAAATTTAGGAAAGTGATAAACAGAGAAGAACATGTTTAGTTTTCATCTTAAATCTTTTTCTACGAGCCCAGTTTCATTATTTTGATATTTTTAAATTGCAGTCATTACTTTTATAATTTAACAGAGAGTCAAATGATAAATACACAGCAGTTATGAGGTTCTGCTGTTCTGAAGTTCATACTGTGCTCAGAACACTGTGGACCTCACATCCCATTGTGGTGCTAAAGGAAGGTTTAATGACTAGAGAACTATTCAACCAAACCAACAATATTAATTAAAAGTTTTGTCCAGGAAAAGAAATGTATCATCTTGTGCTCAAAAATAATCATGTCTCGGTTATCTTTTAAGTAGACTATGTGCCCAGGCTTGCTTTGTAGTACCCTTTCCGTGACAATGAAGTGAAACGTGATATGACAGTGTATCGTTCCACTCCACCACCTAAAGATGGCACTTTATGAAGAGCTGATGAATACTGATGGTGTTCACGCAGCTGTGTGAAATCCAACAAAAATAATGAAAACAAATGTGAACAATTCCTCCATGCCATGAATCCATAATGCCACTGTGGCCCTGGCAGAAAACTCAGTCCAGGCAGTTTCTAAACTGGAAATACCCATCTTGCATGGTGGCAGATACTTTCTTTAGTAACTGTTATATGTTACGCTTGTGATGAAAGGGCAAGAAGGTGAGAGGGCCAACCGCGAGGACCCTGGAAGCCAGGAGCCTTGGGTCCCATCCCAAAAGATGCAAAGGGAAGCCTTGAACACACCACTTAACCTCGCAGCGTTTCAGCTTTCCTATCATCTGCGAGATGAGAAGAATGCTTGCTGTCCACCTCACAAAGGATTGAAAGGGATGGGGAGCAAGTCCGTGGAAAGCACTTTGAACTCCCCTGAAGAAGCTTTTACAGAAGTACAAAGCCTTGCATCAAAGGACACGCTCACACCTTCCCAGACATCAGTGATGTCTCGGTCTGAGAGTGAACGGTCCTTTCCATTAAAATAATTGCCACAGCAATTTCTTTTCTTTTTTCCCCTGGATATTATTCACAGGCAGCCTTGATAAATCCTGACGCCCCTTCTCAGGTCACTGGGAAGGGTCTCTGAGGCTCATTTTTGGCTCACTCAGCTGTGTTATTCAGCCATCGGGGATAAAACGTGTCACCCCCTACCCCTCTCTGTAGCACTGCCAGAAAGCAATCATATGGAGAGAGGAAAGTAGACTACATTCAGGAGGTCACTGATGACTTCACGTGCTGTGGTTACACTTGAGCCAGGACTGAGCTAATTCACTCAGGGCAATTGTTCGCTCCACCCTGTTCTGCAATCACAGCTCTTTTTCTACCGAGTCCTGTGGAAGAATGTTCTATCAGTCTGTGAAAAGGAATGTGTCTGTTAATAGTGCTAAAATTACACAGGAATTCAGATGTTTCTTCCAATCAATACCTTGAACAGAAGTTCTCAGTAGAGGCCCCATATTAAAGTACCTGGGTGATTTCAGCCAGAAGGATTACATTAGAATCTCTGAGGCTCATGCCTCTGCGGAGAGAGGTTTTGTTTCCACACATCGATATTCATGGCAGTGCTACTCACAATGGCCAAATGCTGGAAATGCTCTGAATGTCCATCAGTAAAAGAATGACTAAACAAAGTGTGGTATAAGCACACATGAAATATTATTCAGATCTAAAAAGGGAGGAATGAAGTACTCATGTCTGCTAGACCATGGATGAACCCCAAAAACATTATGTTAAGTGAAAGAAATGGGGCACAAAATTTCACATACCATGTAATTCCATTTATATAAAATATCCAGAATATGCGAATTCACAGAGACAAGATGTAGTTTGGTTGTTGTCAGAAGTGGGGAAGAATGGGAAATACATAGCAAATGCTTGATGGGTACAGGTTTTGGGTGATGAAAATGTTTTGGAAGTAGAGAGGAGTGGTGGGTATACAACGTTGTAAATGTAAATGAATGAACCAATGAATGAGTGAAGGAATGCATGAAGGAATGAATAGTTTCCAAGGGATATACTAAGAGCCCTGTTCTAGAAGGTCAATCGTGGCTATTATACCAGTACAATTGTAACTGCACAGTGCTGGCTCTGTACCATGCAGCTCCATCAATCACCACTCCATTTCTCAAGGCTCTTCTCAGTGAGACTCATGGGTCACCCTTCAGAGCATCAGCTAGAATGTTGGCTTATTACAAATGCATATGCCCAGGCCCTGCTAAAGACCTATAGGCTCAGAATCTT
The DNA here is from genome assembly GCA_004027735.1 of Carollia perspicillata. Classification (NCBI taxonomy): domain Eukaryota; kingdom Metazoa; phylum Chordata; class Mammalia; order Chiroptera; family Phyllostomidae; genus Carollia; species Carollia perspicillata. The sequence goes on along the minus strand of PVKM010013971.1, from coordinate 15,109 downwards.
GTTGGGGAGATGGGGCCAAATTACGTATTTAAAGCCATTTTCCCAAGTGGTTCCTATGTACTAAATTTTAAAATGATATCTAAAAACCTCTCTGGACTTTTCCTTACTCTGACCGATCTATTATTTTTTTGAGCTTTTCTCCTTCATCCAGCTCTCCTGGCAAGTGTTGAGTACACAGTCTCTCTCTTAATCTTGACAATTGATAGGAAAGGAAATTAAGGTGGAAAGGAAATAATTTGCTCAAAAGTACATATTTAGACATGGGTGAAACCAGTAACCAAAACAGTTTATTTTTCTCAAAAGTTCTTTAACACTTTACTCCTTGACACTCACCTAATTCCATTTAATTATCAGGTTCTGGCCTCTCATTACCTCATTTTCTCTGTCTTCTAATATGGTGTCTAGAAGGCTCTGTACCCTTACATCATCCACACTCACCACATAATCACCTTCTCTCATTCCTGACACATCAACAAATGAGCCACTATTTTCAATGACTTTTGCCTCATCCCGTCTTATCAAGTCCAAGTGAGCCTTGGATGAGCTCCTACAATTCATCCCTGTCTACTGCACCCTGGCGCCTGCCTCTGCCCACCTCTCCCACACCTTTGGAGGGAGAGGCTGCTCTTCCCGAGCTCCTCACCTCCTCTCCTGGCCTGAGCGCTCTCACTCCCAAACTCAACCGCATCCTGGACTCTTCCGCCCCGCTAGCTTTAATCTCACCTTTGTTTAAATTCCACCCCCTATTTCCAAATCATAATAAAAACTGAGTTGGAAGAGTTTTGTCTTTGTGTTCTTAAACACATTTCTTATACTTATTCTCTTTATTCCCTCATTACCACTTCGCGCCTGAACTCCACTCTCCTCCTGACTCAGCTATCTTCAAATTTATCAAAATCTGTCTTCAGGACCAATCCACTGGTCAGTGTTCAGTTCCTCCTCCACCTCTGCTCAGTGGCATTTAATCCTCTTAAACCTCTGCTTCCTCAGCCTCTGGGATGATCAACATTTGTTTTGTTTTGTTTTTTCTTTGTTTGGTTGTTCTTTGCCTCTACTGAAGCAAGCTCCTCAAACACTTTTAACCCTTAGGAACCTTTACTTCTAAAACAGATGAACCAATAACTAATTTAGGAGGCTGTAACAGAGGTATAAGACAGTGAAATGCTTACTTTATGTATTTATTCATTCAGCAGACATTTGTTGGGCATCAGCTGTATGCACAGCCTGGATTGAACACTGGGACACAAAGAGGAACTAGATATGGTCACTGACACTGAAGAGTTTCGCAGTGATTTGAAGAGACACCTTGACCATTAATCATAGTGCTTTATTCATTCATGTATTTATTCTGTTAATTTTAACCAAGTGCAGATGATATGTTAGGTGCTTATCTATGCACCTAAGACATAAGGAGACATAACCATGAACGAGTCTGAATAAGTCCATGTCCTCATGAAGCTTGCATTTTACTGGCAATAGTTATCTATTTATCTAGGTAGTAGTGATATAGGGAAGTGACTTAAAACCCAGTAGGCCTTAGCACAGGGTCCCCCACCCCTAGTCTAAATGGCAAGGCCTTAGCACAGGGTCTCCCCTTCCCCCAGTTCAAATAGCAAGGCCAGAGCACAGGGTCCCCCTCCCCTAGTCTAAATGGCAAGGCCACCCAGCGAGCCAGCCAGGAGATAAGGTGCTAATGGTCCGCCCGCTCCAGTCAAAACATAGAGTGCTGACTAACTAAATGAAGAAATCTGAATTAACCTCTGCATTCCTCTGCATTCCGCTTGTGTATCTCACTTCTGCCATGTAGCCACGTAGAGATAAAGTATATAAGCCCTGTAACCCCTTTGTTCAGAGCCCAGAGTTTGGAGTTGGACTCCTCTGGGACCACATGTGAATAAAGGATCGTGCTCTTAACCCCTCTGGTGTCTTGTCATTTCGATTTCCTGTAACAGTAGCAGAGAGCAGTACATGCTGTGAAGGAAAAAAATGAGTAATAAAACACAGAGCTGTGGCAGTGAGGTGTGTTAGAAGTGGGGTCAGAAACTACTGTTCTAAAACTTAAATGATGACAAGGAAAATCAGATGTTCAGAAAGAATGTTGCATGCAGGTGGTACAGTAGGTGCAAAGGCCCTGAGGCTTAAATGACTTTAGCATGTCAGATAGGAAAAAAGAAATTTATAGGAGGTTGTGTGTGAATGGCAAAGAGATTAAGTAAAACAGTTTCAAGAGGTCTTGTATGCCATGCTAATTAAGGCGTCTGGGGATTTCATATTAAATGCAAAGGTTTTAGGTAGGAGAACATTGCAATCTGTTGAATACTTTACAAAGAATCATCTGAAAGCTGTGGATGGCTGATTCTCTTGGAGAACAGTGGAAGCAGAAGGACTAGTTATGAGTCCATTTCAGTAGACGAGGCAAGAGAGGATGGCTGAAATCGGGGTGGCAATGCCGGTGCTGTGAAATGCTCCTGTTTGGTTACAGTATAGGGCATATACTATATGCACATTTATTTACTTGGTGTTTTAAAACTTATCTTTTAAAAAATATTTTATTTATTTTATTTTTAGAGAGAGGGGAAGGGAAGGAGAAAGAGTGGGAAAGAAACATCAATGTGTGGTTAACTCTCACATGGCCCCACTGGGGACCCAGCCTGCAACCCAGGCATGTGCCCTGACTGGGAATCGAACCAGCGACCCTCTGCTTCACAGGCCTGTGCTCTATCCACTGAGCTACACCAGCCAGGGTGGTGTTTTATATCTTACATACAAAAATTAAGTCTTTTGAGCACTTGGGCTTCATTTTGGTCATTTCTCTATCCCCCAGAATCTGGAAGAGTGTCTCACATACAGCGCCTGACATACAGCGCATGCTAAATGAGTAAGCATTTGGTAAATAAATGAACAAGTGGCTTGGGTACTGGCGCTAAGTCTTTCATCCAATCATTTGGGTTGAGAATGTGTTAACCAAGGTGGGAAAGACTAGAAGATAAACAGGTTTGTGGATGGAAGGCAAGAACTCCATTCTGGGCGTGTTAGCATTGCTAGGCCTCAGCGAGGAGACACTTTCATACTGTGTCTGGAGCTCAGGGGTAGGTTTTCTTTTTCTTTTTTGTTTTCATTCATTCAAACTTTGTCTCTTCATTTAGTTTGCAAGCTTGGCAAGAGCAGGGGCTTCCTTAACTTCTCCAGGTGTGTTGCCCAGCCTCACCGTATGAGCTTAATCTAAAACTTGTTAGAAACACACAGTTTCGAGCCCAACTCCAAACCCAATGAATGAGAACTCCGGTGGAGGGTCCAGTCACCTGTGTTTTCACAAACTCAGGACTCAACCCCTCCCGATGCTCATGCACACTGAAGTTTGAGAGCCACGGATCAAAAGCGCTGTTTGATGGAGTCATCAGGAGGGGAACAGTAAATGGACCTTTTGGGTGACTATCCGAACTCTGAAACTATTCTGATTGTTTTTTTCTTGCTTCTCATCAGCCCTCCCTCCATCCATCAGCTTTTCTCAGCTGCTTTAATTGGTTTATTCACAGAGTCAAATGGTTTTCTATTTTTTTAAATTATTTAAATAATAATAAGTGATGTAACAATGGTAACCGCAGAGCTTTCCAAAAATAATATTAGTGTTTTAAAACACATTCTCATCTGTCATGTAACTGTAGCTTGGGAGCAGCTATGAGAGAGTGCAGATGCCAGTTCCAGCCTCAAGTCACATATAAACATTTTAGCCAAAGTCCCATTAAGTGATTTATTAATAATCACGTGAAAATTTAGGTAGAACTGAGACAAAAAAGCATTTCTGGTAAATATGGAATAAGTAAGCTTCAATCTAGAGTTTTCTTCATAACACTGTGGTATCAGCCAGTGTATAATAGGTGCTAAAATATTCACTGACTGAATAATTCCTGAAACAATCATTGCAGGATCCAAGAGAATGAAGACTCGCCTAAGCAAGGAAGAAAGAGAGAGACAGAGAAAGAGTGACGATGACAGAGGACCCAGCTAATGAGCTCTTCGTATCAGCGACACTGCCCAGGCCCACTGTCCAGCACTGAGTGAGTTTTTTTGGAGAGAAACATAAATTATTATCTGATGTTATTAATTATGTTTCTCTATCTCTTTAAGACAGTAATTGATAGAGTATTCTGTAATTCTTGATGCCTTTACTATTCTCAATTAATTGTGTACATTTGAAAGTTTTCAAATGTCCACTTAATGTCCCCGTGTTTTGACCTCGGTATTGGCTTACTTGAACGAGGCAAAAAGAGGAAAACAACTGCAAAAAACAAAACACACAATAACAAAAAAACCTGGCAACCTCTTCTTCACTCTGAGATTTCTTCTTGCCAAGGTTATCTGCCTCACTTTATTTCAAACCTAAATAACATCTTTTCTCCTACTGGAATGCTTTTAGCCTATCAGACACATGATAATGAAACATTCCTGTATTTGCTTAAAGCTACAGGTTAGTTTAGGAAGCCCTAGACACAATCGTTTGGTTTTTATACAAACGGACATTAAAACCAAAGAGGGGGCATTATTTCACTCTGTAATTAGAGTATAGAAACACTAATGATGCTGGTAACGATAATAGTAATTGCAAGCATATTCTGAGTGCCTGCTGGGTTACCATCATTTGGCTATGATTTAATATGGACGGCAACATGCAACCACCTCATGAGGGCAGTAATACTCTTACTGTCTTCATGGTACATATGGTACATATAGCTCAGAGACTTAAATAATCTCCCAAATGACACTCATGGTTAGATGTAAAACTGGAACTTGAACTCAGAGCTTCCAGACTCCAAAACCTGTGGTATTACCCACTTTTCACCTCTTGCCTCCTTAAAGCAATTACCTGAACGCCTGTCGGCATAGTTAATGGTTCGGGGGAGCAGATCCTAACTTCCTTACATGGCCAACAAACTTCTGGACCCTGCATACTTCCTCAGTCTGATTCCATTTCCCTTCTCATTCATGATGTTACTGACATACAGATCCTTGCAATTCATTAAATGCACAATGCTCTTTCCTATCTCAATGCCTTCCCACACTGTTTCTTCTGGAAAATATTTCCCTGTGCTTCACAAAGCTGAATCCTTCTTATCTCTCAGGTCTTGGTTTTAACGTCATCCCTTCAGATGACACCCTCACCCCCATAGTAGATGCTGTCAGCACTCGGCCCACATCACCTCGGGTCTCTCTTTTATCTTCGTGAACATGAACTCCCAGTGCCGTTTCACTTCCAAATGCCAGACCAGAATCTGTGTCTCTTTGCCCAAGGATGACTTTCAGACTGCCAGAATGGCTTTGACTGTACACTGAGAGTTGAAAGTACCTATTGATTTATATCCCCCTCCATCCCAGGGTGCAGCCTTAACCAATGCCTGATGGATGAGCAATATAAAGGCTTCAGCTCCCTGGATTCATGATGGGCTCAACTCTGCAGCTGAATTGCAATTCCGTCCCAGCTCTCCCACAGGGTTTGGCCAGTGTTCCCCCCAGGGTCTTCCATTATACTGCACTCTTCTGTGCCTCCCTTCCTTCCCTGGTCCTAGTTCCCTTCCTTACCATTGTTTCCTGGGAACCTCTTCTAATAAATCACATTGACACACAGTCTCATCTCAGGATCTGTTAAAGCAAGCTAAGAGAATACTCCAATTTTTACCCAGTTATTCTCCATCAATTCACAACATTTATTTTTTTTCTAGCATGTGTCAAAAGTTATTATTATACATGGAGTTGTGTGTTCACTTATTTGTTGCCTACATTATCAGGACTGTGAACAAATTGAGAGCAGGAAGTGAATCTTTCGTTCTTGTTTTAACTATCCCTGGCACCTAATGGAGTGTTGGGCCAGTAATAGTTGTCTAATCTATAATTATTTAATGCACAACGAGACCTTTTCCAATGCCCCTCTTCATCCAAGCTGAATTACCTGTCCCTTCTCTGGTTTCCATGGCACCCATCAAGTAGCTCCTGATCGGGGTCCAGTTTTTCACGGGAGCTTGACCATAAGGACAGCCTGTCTTGGTCATGCTGACATGTGTATTCTGTCCATGTGACAATTATACTTGTTATAACTTGCCATTATCCTTTGACAGCTTACTATGTGCCAGGTAGTACTAAGGTAGAAATACAATATTTGATTTCATTCTAGAAGACATCTTTGTGAGGAAGATGCATTATCCATGCTTTTGAGAGGAGGAAACTAAGATTCAGAGCGCAAGGTCACCGAGCTTGTCAATGGTGAAGGCTCTGTGGGAACCCAAGTCTGGCTACAGAACTCTCATCATGCTGCCTCTGTTTCATGGGAAGCTTGCTCAGCTTGAGTCATCCTCTTGGAAATTAATCAAGCGGAAAGAGTGAACTTCTGGGCCTTCAAAGCAGATGATCCAATCCCACAATGCCACAACTTATTCGAGCAGCTACTCAGCACCTGTTGGCCTGGATGTTCAAAATGCCACCGCCACTTTGGCCTCTTTGGCACAGAGTCAGTGCTCTAGCAGAGGCTGGTCCGACCCCCAAATTATGACTCATTTTTGCCACAGACAAAAGAACTGCTAAGGATAAGGGAACTTCTTTGCTTTCTGCGCCCCAAGAACAATGGTGGAGACACCTTGATTGGAGATTAGTAAGGGTGCAGGAGAGTTTTAGAAGAGCTGTTCTGATGCCCAACATTCCACAAAATAAATTTTGTCTTTGTGGCCCAAGGAGACAACAAATTGGAGGCATGAAAAGCCAAAGGAAGGATTAGGGATAGCACTGAATTATTAATATTCAATTTCTTATATTTCTCCAACATCCACACACAGTCAGCATGCCCTTGATATGAGCAAGACACCCCAAAGGGAGAACTGGAGACAATCCTTCCAACACCAGTGTAGGGATGGGATGGAGATGGTCAGCGTAGTGACTCGGAACCCAGCGTACAAGTGGAGCCGTTCTGCTCAGGAGCTTCAGTGCTGAGTTAGAGTGCTGGCTCTACCTCTTACCAACTATATCACTTAATCTCTCTGTACCCGAGTTTCTCCATGTGTAAAATGACAGCGAAATACTACATCCAACTCCTGGAGTTGTCCAGAAGATGACATGAATTATTGTTTGTAAAATGCTTAGAACAGTGTCTAAAACATAATGGGCACCATAGAAGTGTGTTCAATAAATAAATAAATTAGTGCTAGAATAAAATAGACACAAGCTATTATGGGCATGCAGAAAAGGAAACCTTAACTCAAGCTGGTGTCGTTAGCACAGATAGCTAACTATTAATGAAGAAAGGAAGCAAAGGGAATCAGACATTATTAAGCATGATCAGCTAGGGAGCATAAGCCTGCTTAATCAGGAAGCTACAGCTTCCCACACTCAAGGGGATAGCAGCATTGCCCCACATAGGGGACGCACACCCCTCCTCTCCCCCACATAGGGAGCAGCCACCCTCTGGTTCTAGATGATAGGGAGAGGAGGGAGAGGAGGGGGAGACGGGGGGAGGCAAGCACATGTGCAGTAGAAGTGAAGATGGTGCAGGGGGAGGTGCTTCTATGAGGCATGCACAGTGGGAGCCAAAATGGTGACCATAAAGGCTTGTCAATCTAGTTTAGGAAAAGGATAGGATAAGATAACAGATGCAACACCGGAGATCTGGGAAACAGGTTGGTGGGGGCTGGGCCCAGTGCAAGCCCAAAAGCTTTGGAAGTTGGTTGTTTAGTTTGAAGAAGTACCTATTTGTTCCCAAGCCCAAGATAAGAAAACCTAAGCCTAATAAAGATGAAGGCCTTTTTTTTTTTCTCTTTTTCTCTCCTAGTAACATGTGCTTGCCCCTTTCATTTGCATGTTCTCTCCATAGCAGCCATGTGGCCCTAGCAGCCACGTGGGGCCCACAGTAGACTGTGTGGGCCTGAGCACAGTGCCAGCCACGAACAGACTAAGCTAGCCAAATTGGGACAGCCACATGGACTGCACCAATGGCACAAAATGTCTGGATTCTGGCCCTATTTCTGGGCCTGAGGAAGATAAGATTGGACTTCTTTCAGAGTAAGACGGACAGAGATGAGACATTGGAAGCCTGGGACCAGCCTTCTATTTTTATCCACATAAACCTTACCTCATCCTCCTTATGGGTCCCTCAAAATGCTTTTCTCGCAACAGCACAAGGACCCCACTTCCACAGTGTGAGGGTACAAGGACCAGAACTGGATCACAGAAATGTAACATTTGACGTGAGTCTCAAGAGGTGATTCGGAACTTGACCAACAAAAGAAGTGATGGGGAGAGACAGAGGGAACTGGGTGGAAGGAAGAGAACAGGCAAAAGCGGGGAGATGAGAAGCTGCTTATCACATATCTGAGTGTGTTTGTAGAAGGAGTGAAAAGAGAGAACTGGTGAGCTGGAAGGCATTGGGTTAACAAGAGTCAGGCCATGAAGGGCTTTGTGGGGGTGAAAATAAATTTTTACCTTATGTTATCGGTAGAGTACCTTTAGAGAACGTGAAGAAAGGGAAATTCCATGGTCAGATTTGCACTCCACAAAGATCACTGTGTCACAAGGCAGAGGATGAATTTCACTGAGCACAGCTGGGAACATGGAAACTACTTCCTGGGCTACAGGAGGGAGCCAGGCAAGAGGGCAAGAGCCTGAGATAAAGAACTAGTGTGGGAATGGAGCTTTCTGGGAAATAATAGCAACACACAAACCAATTTTGTTTGCAGTGGTCCGATTTGTAGCAGCTTATTCTGAGTGAAAGTATTGACCTCTGATGCAGAGAGATAGAAGCACAATCAAAAATAACCTTCATGATTAGAAATCGATGCTCTAAATTAAGAGCCGGCAGTCTTCACCCACTTGTTAAGTGGAAGGACAAATTAATATACACCACTTGTTTTTGACTTTTGAACACATGGAATAAGCCATCAATTCTTATGTAGCCTGGAACACTGAATAAACAATGACATTTTAAAGGGCTAAGGAACTGTGTAAAGTACCTATAATAAGATGTTTATTGAAGAATTCAATAAGACTATAATAGTAATTTGCTAACATTTCTCAAGCAGTTGCGCTTTGTCACCGTGCTAGCACTTCGTGTATTTTACCTCACTTAGTCCTCTCAATAATCCAGTGAGGTAGGTATAGTTTGTCCCATTTCACAGATGAAAAATCTCTATTTTTCATACTCATTTACTGAGATTTACTTACTCACTCCATGTCACAAGGATATTAAATGACAGAGTAAGAACTCAAGTCTTTCCAATGCCAGTGAATCTATACGAATGATGCCTGTGGTGTTAGTTCTTGTCACATGTGTATTTGAACTTAGCTATAATTTTTAGGGAAATAAACAGGCAACTTCTCAGAGCTTGCCATAGATGATAAAGATAGTGGTTTTATCATTACGGTCTATTTTTTGCACAAGATTATCCCTGAGTTTTCATAGAATGATGTTTTTATTGTGGCCCAGCATCTGACCTAAACTAACAAATTATGATTACTTGCAAACAGAATGCCAAGCAAACAAACAAAATGGAAAAAACAAAACAAAACAAAACAAAAAGAAAACCCCAAAAGCCAAACCAACCAAACACCAAGGACAGCTCAGACTGACCATTTGATAATAGTTCCTTGCTAACAGAAAAGGGGTACAATGCAGTGGTGATAACTTGGATACTCTTCAGTCAGCCAGGATGGAATTTGAACCCCAGCTCTGCCCCTTACTACTGGTGAGAAATTGGGCAAGTCTCAGAGACCCAGTTTCCTTATCTATAAAATGGGGTGACAGCTACCATAACACAGGCTACTTAGGAAAGTAAATGAGAAGACACGGACAAAATGCCAACAAAGTTCAGCTATCACCACCGTAGGTAGGTTGATATGGTAATGACTAAAATGATGGATACTGGCTCGAGTTTAGATTTTTTTTCCAAATATGACTGATTCAAAATTTTGCTTATTGAATGTACCTACTAAGATAATATTCACAGTGGCAGTTTCCTACTGTTTTATGTGTATTTTAATTAAATTTGCTTTTTATTGAAGAATGCATTAAACTGCCATTTAAATCTCTCATGAGGATAATGTCGCAGCCCCTATGTTTGTGTAGTCTCAGGCCCTGAATAGGAAAGGCAGATTTAAAGAAAAAAAATAGCTCCCAGACTTATTTTTATACCATTGATCCTGTGTACAACATAACAATGCTACAGCTAAGTTTTAAAACAGACTTTAAAAGGTCACTTTTAATGAGCTGGGCTTTTCACATATCAATCTTTTACATTTACATTTTCTGGAATTTCAACAGCAGAGCTTTCTTTAACTGAATAAATATTCAAGTCTCAGCATGTGTTTTGAAATGACTATTTGCATAAAAATGTTTTTAGATGAAAACAAAGTCTCTGACTGCATATAAACAGGGTTTACTGATCTTTCCTTGGGACCAAGTGAAACACAGAGACCTTTAATGTCAAACACAGTGCTCTCCATGATTAGGAAAGTTTGTATAAGGCTGCCATTTTCCATTCTAATATTTTCTTACGTAACACTAATAGTATACATTTCCTTTCACCGATTAGCCACTAATGCCCTACAGAAATTAATTTGGGAGACATAGATCACTGTCAGAATTCCAAATTAATGAGATTGACTTTGTCTTGAAGGAGGTAGTCAAGAACAGACATATGTCATCCTCTGCTTCAGTACAGGGGAAGAAGAATTCTTCCACATGTGGTCTTTGAGCCTGTGGGATATTTAAACTGAGAAGCGACTCATTCAGCAATACTTTCTTCATATCTATTTTATGTCAAGTAGTGGTTTAGAGATGGAGGGGGGATGGATAGGTGAAAGAGAACAGAATGCCCAAAATGTGATAGTCCCTGACCTCAAGGGCTTTGCAGTCTAGTTGGGGAGTTTGAATAGGAAGTAGGTGATTAAAGTCCACTATGCTAAGGATGGCAGTTGTGATGCAGATGGTTTTAGGTGTCTTTAGGTGTCTGTGAGTTCAAATATCTCACAGGCTTGGGATATTTGATTTGTTTTTTGGGAGGACACCCAAGAATCATTGACTCTAGTCTTCAGATTGGCAATTAGGAAAGTCTTCTTGGGCAGAAGTCATAGCTAAAACTAAAACAATAAAGGTTTACCTAGGGAATTGGGAGAGGGGTGTCTTTCAGCCAGGAGGAGGAAAAGCATCTGCAAATGTTCAAGTACAGGTAGATCCTCCCTTGATCGGGGACCAACAAGTTCTTCAGTATGGGTGGAAGGCTAAATTTACAAGAAGGTAGGTTAAGAGGTTAAGCCTGAACAATGAGCAGGGGCCTCTATGCCCTGCCGAAGGGTCCAGTTGGAGTTTTACAGGGGAGAGTGGTATGATCACAATTCAGCTATAGTGAGAAGGGTGGGCTAGAAAGCTGCCAGCCCAGAGAAAACATCTTAGAAACTTGCCTTAATGATCCCAGTGAAACATGGCTTTCTAGTGATGGAAGGAACAGAGATAATGCATTGGATCAAAAGATAGTTGGGATATTTAATAGACAGGATTTGGTGATTGACTAGATATCACTAGTCAGGGCCACTGGGACTGCCTCTGTCTGGGCAAATCCAAGAAATCTATCCGCAAGTTCTTCACTTCCTCCTCCATACTCATTCCCTTTTTCAGAGTGGCCCAGGTGAATCCTGCCATATTAGAAGTTTGCAAGGAGGATGGCTCAGAAGAGGAGGGAGAAAAAAAGAGGAAGACTACATGGAAAGAACTGGGATCCTGGGGGTCAGAGCTCAACTGAGGCACCAGCCCAAACCACTGCATGATATTCAGAATTGTCCTTGGTTTTGTGTGTGACCTAAAAAGAAATAGTTTCCCAAGAGATCCCAAACTAAATGCACCTTAGTTTTCCTTATTACTCTTCTGTTTTTGAGCACAGCTCCTTTGAATTTATTGTGTAGATCACCTTTATAATCAAATCAAGACTATTGGGGTAGATTGTAGACGGTAGCTTTTCATACTTTATTAAAGCAGACTGGCCACCAGGGAGTATCGTAGGCTCACAGGCTTTTCCAGCTCACAGTGCTCTTAAACACTAGGACACTAGTTCTCAACCTCTTCTAAGGATTTTTTTTAATCAAATTAGCATTTACATAGGAATCCAAAATGCTAAAACGAAGAGAATGAAAGCGGTGTTGCTTTGGTTAAGAAAGGCATAAGGACCTAGCCAATGGACCCACTCCCATCTCACAAGGAATAACAATTCTGCAGGAAGCACCGGCAGGAAGCACTGGCAGGCATTAGAAATATGCACACTTTACTCAGGCCTGAGAGATGACTTCTTGCTAAGGGGAGGACAGCAGCTCAAAAGACTCTAGATGATACAACATCTAGAAACCATGCTCTTGAGAATATAAAGTTGCAAATATCTGTAGATTTAATTCTATCGAGTAGACCAAGGTCAATTTAAATTACAGAAAGTAAGAATATTTCACATGTAATAATTATCTATATACATGAAGAAATCCCAAGCGATTGTAATATGATCTGCTATTCTTTCTTAGTTTCCCTAGTAATAGATAGATGTTTGCTATTTGCTCATTCAAATTATTTTCTTCCAGAATTTTCCAGCAACAAGTATAACTTAATGTTAGATTATAGGAAAAAACCTTAAAATTGCAAAAGCTCTATCCACATTTTTTTTTCCATAAAAAGGAGGAAATGTTAAATTATTCAATTTGGGGTAAAGAGAAGCACATTGGTCCAACGTGAAATACTAGTACTTCTTAGAAATGTGGTTTGAGGACCAGTGTTCTAATGTGGCCATCTGATTTTAATATATAAAATCTGACACAGATAGAAGTTCTTCTACAAGGTTGTTAACAAAAGTACATTTATTTATTTTTTCCTGCAGCAGTGTCAGGTTATAGTCAGGCACCGAAGATCTACTCTTTAGTCTAGAAGATTCATGGCACAACACTTACTTCTTGCTTTAACAGATCAGGTGAATCTGAGACATCGTGTTGAGCTTCCATTTTACTCTTGTTTTATGTTTTCAGATGGAATGAAGGCAGTCTGATAGCAAAGAAGAATTGCTTCTTATTTCTAAATATTGAGCTTTCCCTCTGGACACAGCAAAAGCTATTGGTAGTCATTGAAAACAACTGATTCATGCTTTGAGACAGAATTTTAGGGGATGTGGCATTCATTACTCATGCAACTTGTGTTCATCTGCACTCTTTACATGTGTTATTTATGATTCTCAGGGTGCCTGTGCTTATAAATAGTTCTTGGAAGCAACTATACTAATGTTGTCCAAAGCATAGATGAAGCCAAAAGGAGAGGCCTAGTGGGGGACTTCCTGTCTTTGATCAGGAGGGTGCAGGGAGGGGGTAAAAACCTGGGAGTGGTCTTGGCCTCATAAACACTGCATGGTGCTCTGAGCAGCCTGTCAGGCCTGGGATCAATGTGAGAAATACAGTCTTTCCGTAAATGAGGCAGCAGGTTGCCAAAAGGTTCACAGTGAAAGAAGATAGGACTGAAGCTTTTGATAAAACAGGAAAGGAACAGAATTTTCAAGTGGTTTGGCAGTAATTTATCAAGAACAGGAAAGCAAATAATTAGCAATCAAAAAGGCTCTTAGGATAGGGCAAGGCAGAGAGGTGAACCTAGGAGAGCACTCATAAAGAGAGTTTATGCTCTTTCTCCAACAGCATCCCACACGTGGGACATATTTACCATTTTTTAAAAGAATCATCATTATGTTGAAACTGTAGAATGACAAGGAACTCGTGTAAAGGACCCATGGACAAAGACAACAGGGGAGAGGATTGAATGTGGAAGAAAAGGGATGGGTAAGGCAGGGAGAGTAATGGTGGAAAATGGGGACAGCTGTAACTGAACAACAAGTGTAGAATATGAACAATACCTCTTCTTAGTCAGATAGCATTATTATTCATTGTGTCTACATCACCAGCAATTTATCTTGGAGTATTTATCATATAGTGGTCAGTCACAGAGTCAGACTGCTGGGTTCCACTCCCAGCTAGATGTCTTTTACTGGACATTTTTTTAAAAGTCTTTCTGTGCCTTTATTTCATCTTCTATAATCCCGGATAATAGTAGTACCCATTGCAAAAATCACTGAAGGTAGTAGCTGGCATAGTATAAACACTATATTGGAGTTGGCTATTATTCAAATGTCAAAACAACACCAAATTATACAATAGTTAAATTCACTGAGTGATGTCTGTACGATGATGTGCTGAGCATTCCATGTGCAAGTACGTCATCATGGCAACCTATTAGATGGAACTGTTGTTAACCCCATTTCACAGACTAAGACACTAAGCAGCAAAACCCAGGCCTGAAGCTCTTCATCAGCACTTTTACCACCTCTTGAATACAAATTTTAAAATCCCTTTTCCAGTAATTTAAATATTTTCTTCATCTTATAGTGCAATTAAAGAAATGAATGCACTCTTTTTCTTTTTAAGAAAAGGCTAAACCAAGAATTAAAGCAGGCTATTTTTATATAATTCGCTCAACAATTCATACCTCCATAAGCCATGATGCTGCTTGTATTTCACTTTAATGTCATTATTTTACTAGGCAACATATACATATAAATATTTTATACAGACTCTTATTTTGTGCCATTAGGATGATGAAGGGTATATATGCTAATGGAATTCTAAGGTCCTCTGATTTTTTTCTTTAGAGCCAATTATCAATTATCTCCAGCACAGCTATAAAACTAAGCAAATATCACTTCCACATTTGCCTAACAGCATCACTTTTTTTTAGATGAAGCATTCAGTGGCAATAGCTTTATGAATAATGTGGCAATTACATACAGTGTCTCATTCCATTGTGTCATTGCCAAAGATGATACAGGCAGATCCTTAAAGTGATGCTTTGCTGACAAAACAGTTACCACTGTTTTTGTTACTCTTACCATTAACAGGATATCAACTGTTGAGAAGAATATTGAATAAATATGTTCCATATGATCCCCCTGAGTGAACCAACATTATCTGTTTGCCCACTACACCCCAAGTACCTGTCAAATCAATCCATTCCTAGGTCCAGTACTTCTAGAGAAGTTCCTGTCCATTGTGGTGGTAACTAATAAAAAAT